>CM052216.1:10956215-10983042 GCA_028454225.1 Lasioglossum leucozonium | reverse complement strand
TCGATGAGTAGAAGGTATTGACGTGAAGAAAAACTTTAACAACAATTGTCATTGTTATAAACAATTTTGCGGCAAGTTTCTTTTACAAATGTCCACCGATCCAGAGGTGTAGATTCACCCCTAGGACAGATGACCATTACTTTTCTTACACCCTGTACAGTTGGTCATTGCACGTTTCAGAAAATGTATCAACGTAGAAGGACACCATTTTAAACATCTCTGATGATAACTTAAGAGAACGTGAGTGTAGTTTTAACAGATAACACATACACACATCTGTTGATAGATATTCTTAGTGTGATACAAAATATTTTCTTCGCATTCGTAGGTTCAGGAGTCGTGGCCGAAGATATTCGACATCAGTTCTAGGTATAACTCTAATTTTCGAGAATCACGGTAATTTCAAGGTCATGTTATTATACATATCTGAATGTATTTTTCCATCAGTTACACGATGCAATAAATAAAATGTAGTTATGTACAAAAAACACCGATGACCTTGACAACTCCGAAAAAAATGACCCTCGGAAAAGAAATATTCATGCCAAATATTTGGTCCATTGACACCATGCACATTACGTAACAAATAATTTTTGCATCACAATAACCTGAAGAGATATTTAGGTGTTCTTATTTAAACGGACCACCCTGTATAATATGTTAGGGGGCCCAGTTGGCCGTTCGTATTATAATGACGTTGGCCCTACGTTGGACCAATTGCAAAAAAAGACGACATTTCTAACGGTTGCCCAACCAATCTTTCAATGAAGGACCTACAAAATGCCAAACATAAATGCTACTAAAGTATGCGTCGACGCGAACGGATTTATTACACAAACGTAATAGTTTTGACACAGTTGAAAACACGTGCCGGTCTGTGGGGGATTAAAGCACAGATTAATTGTGAGAAAAGGAATTTCGTGGGCGGACAGTGGAATTATGTCGTAAAACTTTTACGTTCGATCCGCTGATGTTCGTCGTCGTAGTGAGGCCAATAAAAGTGAATTATTCTCTTGTTGCGTGGGCGGTGGCCGTGTTGCGTACACGCGTACGTACATTTGCACACGGTTCTCGTTTGTGTGTATGTAGACGACGTCTGGATCCGTGTACAGCGGATCGTGCATGCGATATTTTTAGTTGTCGTGGCCGCCATGATGAGTCCGCTTCTTAGATAGCGCCGACCGCCGCGCAGTAAGATGCATGTGTGTCGCGTGAGCGTAACTAACTCACCGGATACACTTTTTGTCAAAAAATTATAGCCCGCGGAGCCTCTTGAATTACACTTAATTCTTTATTTATATGGTAAATTAATTACAGAGAGATTAGTTTTAAAAAAGAGCACAATGCATATGGGAAAATAGAAGAATGGTTCCCGGTATAAAAACTGGATACGGAAAATAAGTTGCTCTTAGAGAAATATATTGAAATCGTTGTATAACACTTCATTTAATTTCAATGGAATTTCTTATTCCTTATTTAAAATATCGGGTACGTATTTCGTACAGTGACTCCCAGTAATACTAGGAAACTGTTAAAAAAACGGTAACTTTTTTGATATTCGATCATATGATTTGAACTTTTTCGAGAAGTTAGAGCAATTAGTTTACTACATGATGTGAAAATTTGAAAAAATTACTATTGATCGGAACTGTCGAGAAAATACTAAAAGTAGAATTTTATAACTTTTTTATGTGGATTTATAGACCTGTGTCGATTATATGCATATGATATGGTTTAGGAAAAACAACAGGTTGATTCGTCTAAAAATATAGAGTTTTATTATTAACCACATAATAAACAGCCATTGCACACTTCCCACGTGTTGTGCTAACCTAAAAATATAGAGAATCAACAATTAAATGTTTGTGCTTCTCTATATTATCTCCACACAAAATTCCTGTTTTATAGGAACAACAGCTACACGCGTCATTCTACGTCCGTTATAAGTTTATTCCAATATAAGAGGTTCGATCGTAGCTCTGATACTTCGTTCTTTAACCTATTCCCGAGTGTTCCCGAGTAGATACCAATAACGACTGACTTCTCTCGAGCATATGGCTCCCCAACACATACACAAAGCTTACATGCATTATGAAAGTTTCACCGAAATCGGTTGATGTGACAAAAAACGACAGAAAGATGTAAGAATCTTTAGATTTATTGCTGTTAGATGCCGAAAATCATGAAAAACTACCGTCGAAATATTTTTATCATCTTTAAAATTTTGAGCTCATTACAACGTTGACTGATTTCATACAAGCTTTCATATAAGCCCACGTAAAAAATTGCAAAATACTCAATACAAAATATTGCAATTTTTTCAAAAATTCTTTTCACATTACGTAATAAACCAATTGTTATAACTTCTCAAAATAGTTATCGTTTTTTTAAGAATATCCGAATAATAGTGGAAATCAGTGTATGTGTAGAAACCACGGTGGGAGTGGGCAGAGAATACGAAAACAATGAACTAATAAACATTAGGGTGGACTTTATTTAGTATTGACGAAAAAAATTTTCATTTTTTTTCGAGACACCATCTAGGATTGTGATACTGGCTAAAAAAATAACCTATGCAATATTTTAGATTGATAGAACAACCGGAAAACGTGCTCCATGGAGCTTGAAATTTTTTATTTTTGAAACATGGTTTTCTCCGTTATAATACATTGTAAATATACATTTCTATATATCGTTGATTTTGTCTTTCCATGCTCTATAACTGTATGCTGTTGCGAGCCGAGGGCTGGCATATAGGGCGTGACCGAGGTTCTTTTTTAAAATGATCGAAATGGGATGATGCCGTGGACTCCCCGAGTGTATTAGTTAACACCGGATTGCCACTGGGATAAGGTAGGGTGTTGGTAAAGATCAGCTCTCATAACTTTTGTGTTGGTGGATAAGCCTCGAGCGGCAAAGGCTTATCCTTGTGGGATAATTTACTAGCGAACCGGAGTTAGAGACGGATCAGGTTTACAAGTAAGAGAAATCTCTAATCCTTTATAATTACAAAAATATTTATTATAATGAATACGTTGAGTTACGAATATTGGAATGTCGCGAATACTAAATCCCGAGTTTGTCGCAAACGAGTTAAGCGGGGGTTTTTCTGATAGTTACTTGCCTATTAACGCGGAGACGACAGTACTTATTATTCTTGATCAAAAGGGATTGTAAACCAGAGTTGGGCGTTATTCGAATGAAATTTCATTCGAATAACCAGCGAATAAAAATTGCGAATAAATTTTTATTCGAATAACCCAGCAAATAAAAATTTATTCGAAAATCCCAGCAAATAAAAATTTATTCGAATAGTCCAGCGAATAAAAATTTATTCGAATAGTCCAGCGAATAAACATTTATTCGAATAGCCCAGCGAATAATGGAGTCGAATGACGAAGCGAAGAATCGTGGCAACAAATGTGTGTGTAAAGATAACGAAGGTCCCAGTCCCGGACCTAGGATCGGTCACCACTACTAACTACTAACCACTACTAGGCATCAGGCAGAGTTGGGCAAATTTTATTTCGGATAACTGTAAAAAATATTATAAATTAAAGGGAGAGAGACCGTAACCCGTAACTATATACATATATCTCTTGGATAGGATGATTGGAGCGGGTGTTAAAGTAATACTCGTATTGACGGTGAAGCCGTCCCCCAAAGGGTGCGATTTATTATAAAAAAGGCAAAGGTCGTTACAGACTGAGCGTCACCTGAAGAGTGCCTGCTCAGCTAGCTTCTAGTCGTGAGGACCCCCTGTTGCCAGTATCCTTTTTACCTGACGGTACACCCCCATGGGTTTTCCCCGAGAAGGGTACGCGTCGCGCTCTCGAACCGCACGCTGCTCATTCTCAACATTCCTTAATTCGATATTTCTCACATGACGAATAAGGAATACCGAATAAAGTTCCTGGATTTATTCGAGAATAACGAATAAGGATATCATTCGCCGAGAATTATTCGTAGCTTGCGAATAACGAATATGTAAATCGTTATTCGTTATTCACGAATAAATCCCGGGACTTTCATTCGTTATTCGTTATTCTAAATGACGAGAATAAATGCTGCGAATAAGCGCAGCCGCTAGCCGGCACCGACAGCGGCAACCTTTATGGTTACGGGTAGGAACCCGACGCCGACACTCGAGTGACTTGAGGCCGAGGCGCGAGGCTTCTCGAGACGAGATCTCGGTTGACGATTGATGATATACAATAGATAACTAACAGTGATTCTTTTAACACAGGCAATACAATACCATCGATATTTTTTTTATGAGTAAAAAATATTCCATATGGATTTCTTGTAATAGCTGAGCTATTCTCTCGTAACTATGGGTACCTAAATAAATATTAATAGAATATTTTTAATGATTCTATAGTTTCTAACGCAATGTACATTATTACACAATTATATAATTATTACCTCGAAATTTTCGGCGACTTAAATTTCTTCTGTTTATGACGCTTAATCCGTAATTTAGATTCGTGAATGTAATAATGATTTTATTCGGTAAACAATTATTCAGTAGTACATTATTCCAAATAACGCCTGACGCCTAGTAGTGGTTAGTAGTTAGTAGTGGTGACCGATCCTAGGTCCGGGACTGGGACCTTCGTTATCTTTACACACACATTTGTTGCCACGATTCTTCGCTTCACTCTCTAGACTGTACTCACACATTTATTCATACACATACACGTCGCTGGTGCGTGCCGCGTGCGATGTCGATGACGCGATGTCATTCGACACCATTATTCGCTGGGCTATTCGAATAAATTTTTATTCGCTGGACTATTCGAATAAATTTTTATTCGCTGGGATTTTCGAATAAATTTTTATTCACTGGTTATTCGAATGAAATTTCATTCGAATAACGCGCAACTCTGGTCGCAGGAAGTGCGTCATAGCTACGAAGGTGAAGCCTCCATACGCAACTATGCAAAGAAAGTACTAGGTCATCGTACAAAAAAATTCGCAACTTTGAAATTTTAAAAATTGGATTTAAAAAAAAATTTCTAGCATTTTATTTACTTCGTCGAACAATACAACTTTCGTTTGAAACATTTTTTTCTATTTTTATAAATAAGATTTCTAAGTTTTAATGGTGAAACTAATACATTCATCATGATTACAGTTTCTTAAGTAGTAAATATTGCTATTAATTCCTACGTGCAGAATAAGTTGCACGAATATTAGAAGAGTGGGGATTATCCGACAAAGTACAAGCCCTTCGTTGTGACACCAGATTCACACATACGGAACATTATCAAGGAGCTTACATCTTTCTCAAACAAAAATTACAGAAAGAAGTGTTATATTGGCCTTGTAGACGTCATACTTCCGTCGACTTCCGGTCCAAATATTATACTTTTTAGAAAACTTCGGAATGTTTGGTCAACAATAGACAATTCGAATTTTATACGTGGTACCGAAACCGAAAATATCACCAGGAAACACAAGATTCCATGACTCGGAGCTCTCCACCACGCTCGATGGATGGCGAAAGCTTTATATTGTTTGAAAATATATTTATTTAATTAATTAAATATTCTTTATTCTTGTTACTGTTTATGTAAACGCGTAGATACGAATTCTAATATCAATGGAAACTCCACGTCAAGATTTAGAATTTAAAAAAAAACTGTATGCATATTGTTATATTGATAAAAAAATAAGCAGCGTATCAATAAAAAATGTTATAACCATCTATGGTATTTGTCTTCTGAGGCAGAGGTACCAGCATTTTTTTATAAAAGTGTGGAAAAGAGCACGAAATTACGAATGGTGAAGGCGCTGAATATTGTTACGTTCCGAACAGATTATTCCGTTTTCTTTCCTTCCGTCGTCTGTACTGTGGCTTGATAATGCGCTAGCATTGTGGGAATTCCCTGATCAACTGCAGTATGGTCTTTGACGTGTTAAATAATAATTCCTCTTGACAACGCGGCTGATATATTACATACAACGCATACCTTCCTTGGAATCAACGTCGTCCAAATATAAGTTCAAACGGCGACCTAAGACATAATCATAACAAAAAGGGAACGTTGATTGTTATCGTCGTGGTAAATATAACAGGCTATATTTTTAGCTGGTCGTTGGCTGTATAATGAAAAAGCTATTTGTACAAACGTAACAGAGGCATTGTCAAGAACCCGTGCTCTCTCTCACTCTCGAGCGCCATCATTCGACACCGATATCGTAAACAAGCGAGGCAAAGTCACAGCGAGCGTTAGGATTTGGGAAAACCGTTGACCGTAGAGAGAAACAACAAAGATTCTCGAACATCCGATTCTTAGTTTTGATTGGTGAAGACGCTAAATAGTAGAGATAGATTTCTGTGACGCGCGAAACCGAGTCACTCTTCGATGTACAATCGCGAGGTGCGAGTCGTCTAGTGCGTAAGACATATAGAGCGAGAGTTGTTTCGGACAGCTCATCATTAGCTTTTATAGTTTAATTATTAGCATACCGGGCATACTTTATTTTAAACTTTCCTTGTCATTAGATCGCGTTAACATCACGTTTCTTTCCTCGCGTAATCGTTGTCTATTCTAAACCAGGGACTTAATACCGGTAAAATCTTCATATCGGTATGACACAGGGACGTAATACCGGTAAAAATTTTTATACCGGTATACGAATACCGAAAAAATTTTCATACCGGTATTATGCCGTGCGACGTAATACCGGTATAATATTGATACCGGTATGGGCCAACAGAACTATACCGGTAACCGTTTGGAAATACCGATATTTTTTCGGTTTTTCCAATGCTTCCCATATAGCACACGGACATCCGATGGACGTCCAATGGATTTAACCTGGACATACCTGGCACGTATCTGGGATATACGGACGTTATTTGTAACGATAACAGGACATTTACATGATATTTTTATTATTATTATTATTGTTATTACCATTATTTCTATTACTATTATCAGACAACGGATGTTTTACATTTACGAAAAAACGATTATAAGAGTAACATAAAACAGTAAATAAAAAATTACGAAAATTAAAAATACTGTAGAGGTTAGGTTATTGTTGTAATGCACCACCTTTTTCCACCTTGCATTTATTTTTTTATTTATTATTTTTTATTAAACAATATTACTATATAATATTAATATAATACATTCCCGGTGTGTCACGGTTTTCTATATCATTTGCAACTCAAGTAAAAATTTTTTATTTTGCATAAAGATCCGCTCTCTAGCTCTTAACTATTATAATGTATATTATATGTATATATGTATATTCGAATTTTCTCATGTATTTCTAATAACTTTTATAATTAGATGTCCAGGTGTAGGACTCTTTCGAAATATAAGTATTCCATACTGAGATGCTAAAGATATAAAGTTAAAAATCAATGCTATCTAGTAAATTATATCGTAACGGCGATAATATATATTTCAGTGATGAGAATAATCTCTCAACGCTTACTTGGGTGGGAGTTATAGGCATTTTTTTCTTCATTAATATGTTTAATAGGTCAAAAATAATATAACAATATATAGTATTTTTTTTCCTGAATTTAAAAGCGCCCAGTGGCTCAAGTGATGGGGCTCGCGGTTACGACTCTCGTGGTCCCGAGTTCGAATCCCGCCGACACCTGTGAGATTACGTTCACTTAAAATAATTTTAATTTCTCTATTTTTAAAGTGTCGCCATTTTTAAAAACATATCTGTAGAGGGGAGACTTGGGAATACATCTTTGTTAAACGGTTTTTTGGTATTCCCCCTTTTCAGATTGCAGCGGTTAGCGCAGCTTGCTACAGAAGAGGAAAACAATCACCTCGTGGCAGAAAAAAAATTTTTAGAACCACCGTATTCAAGAAAATTGTATTCCACGCAATTTGAAGAAATGGAAGAGCAAGTAATAGAAGACGTTGCAGAAATATCCAACGAAATTGGAGAAAGGACAGAAGGCAACATGCAGACAGAAACTGCAACCGACGAAGAGGACTATTTCGTCGTAGAAAGAGAAACAACAAGGAACCAAGAAGAAGTGTGCCTCTCGGACGGGTTGAGCATCGTTGACATGCACCGCGTCTTCGAACAGATTAAATTGATAGGCGAGCATTCGAAAACATTCGAGTGTTCGACCAGGCACCTAAAAATAAAAAATATGATGAGATCGGGCCTGAAGACAACCCTCGTGCTGGAATGCACGATGTGCAATTATACAGCTGAAATGTCTACTCAACCAGACGATGCTGAGCGAATGGACATCGATCGGAGTGCAGTCGCCGGAACAATAAGCACTGGAGGCGGATACGCGCAGCTTCAAGAATTGTTGGCATCCATCAACGTCCCGTGCATGACGAAGAGAGAATACCGCCGAAATCACGACAAGATCGTGGACAAATTCATCGATGTCGCGGAAGCATTATTCCACTCCCAAACAAATGACGTGTGGGAGAGGTTTCCCTGGCCACGAAATAGTAGTCTCAGTACATTTTCCGACGTTGCATCAACATTACATCTTTTAGAAGCTCCAATTACAGTAAGTATTCTGCAACCATTATATTTGGATATGCAGTAAATATTACATTTAATTACATATTTAAGTATATTATTAAATATTATATTATTAATATTACATTTATATAATAGATGAAAAAATCACAAACAACAGCCATGGAATGGGCAGCCGCATGGCCGCCGGTTTAGGCAACGGCGGCACCGGCGCGGCGGCACCGGGCAAGCCACCGGCCCCGGCACCGACCCCAGCACCGACCCCAGCACCGACTCCAGCACCGACCCCAGCACCGGCCCCGGCACCGGCCTCGGCGCCAACCTCGGCCTCGGCAGCGGCAGCGGCTCCGGCAGCGGCCACTACGACGCGGCCGATGTATGAGGAAATGGTGAGTTACTATGTTCCTACTAGGCCTCCAGGATAGAGCTAGAATCTTTACCTGGTTCCGGTAAACTTTAACAAAAATACCCGGGTAGTCGACTGTCTCATGAGATACCCGGGTGTCTCATGCCTTACCCGAGTACCCGGGTATCTCATAAGTCATAGCTCTACTCCAGGCGACCTTGAATATGTGTTATAATAATTTTTATATGTTGCAGAAGAAAATTATACGGAAGGCGGTGCGGCGCGAGCTGTATCACCGTGGCGGGAGACGAGGAGGGGGTCGAGGGGGGAGACGAGGCGGTCGTCGAGGCGGTGGGCGAGGCGGCCGAAATATTTATAATATAAAATTTTCATAATAAATAAATATATTTAAAAAAAAATTTTTTTAATTTTTTACTTTCATTCGTGCATTATTCCCCATCCGTTGCATACATTGCAATACATATATTGTATACATGATGCTTTCATCAAAAGATTTACAAAGCGCATATTTTAGATTTTATTAAATTATTTTTTTCGACATTTTTTTCACATCATTTAGAACATCAATACATAGAATACTCACACAAAAATCAGGTCTGGGTTTAGTACAATTGTAGAAAAGTTATTCTGTTCTAAAGGGCGAAAGAACACTTTCCTGAGCCACTGTATATTATTATTGCGATAAATGTTTTATAAATATGTTCGAGAAATGGTTTCGGCAACGGGAACCCTTGCGATTCACGTAGGCTCACGTACACACGCCGACGGAGCGTTGCGAGTGTGTTGAGTATGCCGCGGCACGGCTTTCCTAACAGATATCATGCTGTCGAATAATGCAATATACGTCTCGAAAATGCAAAAGTGAGCAACTTTGGGATACTTCCGCTCTAGATTGATCTTTTATCTAGCAATTCCGACTACCCACAAGTCTCAACTTTGCTTTATCGAGAAATGGTTTCGCGCCTCGTGAACTCTTGCGATCCACGTAGGCACACGTTAGAAAAGATAAAAGATACATAAAGTATTTTAACGAACCTCTTAAAAAAATATTTTAAAATCATAAAGATATTAATATTAATATAAATCTATAGTATGTATATTGTATACGTAAATAAATATTGTAAATACATATATTTACAAATTCTGTAAATATCTTTGTTATTAACAAATGCATGAAAAAATGTGCCAAACAGAAGTTGTAATATTCGACGAAGTAAATATAACGCTAAAGAAAATTTTTTTATAAAATCCAATTTTCAAAATTTGAAAATTGCGAATTTTTTTATGATGATCTTGTATTTTATTTGCCTATAGTTATAGAGCATAGAGGCACAAATTCAACAATATACACATAGAAGAATACATATAGATTATAGATACATATATCAATTTTCAAAAAAATCCATTCAGTTTTGATTTTTCGGTCCGCCATATTGGATCGACCATTTTGAATTTGATAATTTTGATTAAAAATTTGAAACCTACGTCCAAAATAACCTAGATATACCAATTTTCTAAAAATTTACTACAGAATTCACTGAGTTATCGAATTTTGTCCATTTCAGCCGGATTTCGGCCACTGTGCGACGTCGCGTTGCGTTGTGTTTTTGTAAAGTTAGTTTAGTTCAGTTAGCAACAAAGAATTCTTAATAAAAAGCGTGGACGAGTGCTTGAGTACTATCAACAACTGTGTGGGTGGAATTTGTTATTTCCATTTCAGATAAGTTTTTATTTTATATTTATTATTATTATTATTCATTCAAACATGACTGGCAAACGGAAAATTCAAAAATATTATATGGGTGCCAAAAGTTTTGCGCGTCTCTCGAAAAACAAGTTTTCACCAAGAAGCTTCTGTTTCATCGGACAAAAGTACAATTAGCAATGAAAACAATGTATTAGTTTATTCGAATTTTTCGTCGGATAGGGCTATTGAAAGCGACATTTCTGTAGCAAATCTTCAGTTTACGTGGTCTACAGAAAGTCAGAATTTTACAGATTCAACGCGTGTGTTATTAACCGACAGTAATGATATAAATGTTCGTGTTAGTTTAGCTCAGGGCTCGGATTTAGTTACTCACGACGGCCAGTTTCCGAGGGCTACGCCTCCTTTACCCGGCCGCGCGTCTCGCTCTCCGCGGCGGCTGTAGTTCTCGAGGCAGCTCAGGCTCGTACCGCATAGACAATATTCGTGGCACATTAGGACGACACCCGTATCAATAGGTTTCCACATCACCGTTGAGGTACTATTGTCAATGCGTCTTTCTTTATCTGTGGTATCCCCCGTAGGCCTATTCCACTATGTCGCACAATAATTTCGGACAACAGGTGTAGAAAACAAATTAAAAAAAAAAATTTAGATAAACTTTGAAAAAGTTTTTACTTGTACTGTCAAAATTTTATTAATGTCCGGAACAACTTGAGTTTCGCGCACGTTTAGACGTGTCTGGCAAATCGTTAACATCATGTTTGGACGTAACTGTTCGCATCGTGGACGCGAGCGAATAATCACTTTAGAATGAGCACTGTTCCGATTTAATGTAGCGTATTTTGGAAAATGAGCATTCGCACAAATAAGTTGATCCGAACATTGAGAATATTCGGATCCGGAAATTTCTAAGAACAGAATATGTCGATTCTTCGAGTGTTTTGAAGTATTTGGCTCCTTTTTCTTCCCTCGGTTTCAAAGATAAGTCGTGCTGAAGAGCGCACAGTTCTTCTTGAAAGTCGGGGGCTTGATCTGCAATTTCGACAGTGGGGGAATTCTCAAAGAGAATTAGATCATTTCTAAACGAGTCGAATTCGATGGAACATTTATCAAACTGATCTATCGCCGAATGAAGAATATGTAAATGATTGTCGAAATCGCAATTAGTGCCGAAGGACCAAATTTTTGGTTTAGAATGCAATTGAGTTTTAAAAAGTAAAAGCATGCTACGGAAACAATCGACATGGCTACATAATTTTGATATGGTTTGATTAGGGCTTTGTAATTTTAAATTTAACTTACTTAGGTGACTCGTTAAATCGACTATAAATGAAAGTTCGCAAAGGAAGCAGACATCTGTTAACAAGGAGGAATGTTCTTCTGAGCTCGGTGTTGGATTTTCTTGCAAGAGAAGGAGGATCTCTTTTCTCATAGAAAAGAATTGAACTAAACATTTCGCTGCACTGAGCCAGCATACGTCACAATGCAAGGAAACATCAGTGTGAGCAGCGTTATGCGTTTCCAGAAAACTTATAAATTTTCTATGCGATAAAAATTTGTTATCACCTTTGACGGTATTGATTATACTATTGATCAATCGGAAAGTTCCGTCCGTTTTTTTGCAAAAAGTAAAGGTTTATTTAAGAAACAATATCAGAAAGTACATTAATCAAAATATTGTCCATCGTTGAGGGTTGGCCTGGGTCGCAAATTGTTTTCCGACGTTTGCGGTTGTCAAAATATATCCATTTTTCATTCTCTGTGACGATACGATGCAGAAACCCCTTTCTTTGTTGCCTACCAAGCAGAATTACGCAGATGGTTTGCGCTTTTCAATGTCTCTTGGCTTGAGTTCATATTGGACCCATTTTTCTTCCTTTTGCATGGCTTTTAAACGATCCGAAATTACAGATTGAGCACAATTTAATGCTTCTGCAATTTGTTTTTGCGTTTGACATGGATCTTCATCCACCAGTGCCTGCAACTCTTCGTCTTCGAATACTCGTGGCCGTCCAGAACGCTCTTTGCCTCCACAATAAAATCACCATTTTTAAAGTGACGAAACCATTCCCTACAAGTCTTATCAACTTATTATTCCTTCGAATTAAAGCAAAAAATTAACACTTCGCGCAAATAGCGCTTATCTGGCTCAAATTTCGACCTGTTGAATGCACAAGAAACCAATGTTATTGATGCAAGCGTATACTTTTATATACTGAATTTTATTGAAAGATGTCGAAACTGAAAAATTAACCTCTCTATAGACATTTCAGTTGACGATAGTTCTAGTTTCGGCTACTCGACACCAGGTAGACGGAACTTTCGAATAGCGAAAGATAACTTTATGTCTTTGCCGCATAACGCCTTCCGATGAATAATGCAGTGTAACGTGGGGATTTGGAAACCGCGACTTTTAAATTGGCCAGATAGCCCTGTTTTGGCACTTGTCATGGCTTTTGCACCATCGGTTACCACTGAAGAACATTTGGAAAAATCAGTTTTGAATTTATGGAGATTGTTCTGCACTGCATTGAAAATATCTAATCCAGTCGTTGTGCCATGCAAAAGTACGAAGTCCAAGAGCTCCTCGATATACGAAAAATCCGGTTGTACAATTCGAGCAAAAATACTCAATTAACTCGTATGTCGATTACCGGTGCTATCGTCCAGACATAGTGAAAAATAACGACAAGAATGCAACAGTGCAGTTAACTTCTCTTCTAGCGTTATAGAATTGCCAAAAGATTTTACCGCTTCAAAAATTCAATTCCTTTATGAAATCGCCCTCAATGAACGGTTTACCTTTTTTGCAATTAAATGAGAAATAGCGTAAGAAGCTATGCGAGCTTTTTCTGACGAAGATTTTTCGGTAATATTCGTACGAGATTCCGCCTGTACTAACTTGAGCCCTTCTATTAAATCAATTTTCTCTCGGCCTTCATATAAAGAATATTGCTGTGAATGAACTTTAGAAAAATGCCGATCAAGATTACATTTCATGGCTACCGCAGGTTCAAATCCTTACAGGAGGCATTTCGTACGATTATTAATTTAAGCGAAGAACAAGTGTTCCCAGACCTTATTAAAACTATGCAGACGTGCCTGTATTTTAGGCATATTGTTCACTATTAACACTATTATCCGAATTTATTTATTATGTACGAAAAACAATCGCACTTATCAAAATCACAAAGTATGTACACTACAGTACGCGTCATTAGAAGAATGACAGCTTAACTAACTTCTAATCATAAGAACCCCCCGTTGCCAGTATGTTTTTTACCTGACGGTAAACTCTCATGGGTTTTCCCCGAAAAAGGTTCGCGTCGCGCTTTTTTAAAACTGTGTTACAATGTAAAAGTCAGCGAAAGGTAACAGGTATAATCAATGCCATCAAAGGTGGCAACAAATTTTTATCACACAGAAAATTTATAAGTTTTCTGGAAACGCATAACGCCTGCTTACACTGATGTTTCCTTGCATTGTAACGCACGCTGGCTCATTGCAGCGAAATGTTTAGTTCAGTTCTTTGCTATAAGAAAAGAGATCCATTTTACTTTTTAAAACCCAATTGCATTCTCAACCAAAAATTTGGTACTTCTTTCCTTCATGTAAGTTAATTTTCGAAGAATTCGGCACTAACTGCGATTACGACAATAATTTACTTATTCTTCATTCGGTGACAGATTTGTTTGATAAGCGTTTCATCGAGTTCGACTCGTTTAGAAATGATCTAATTCTCTTTGAGCCCCTCACTTTCAAGAAGCCGCCGACTTTCAAGGAGAACTCTGCGCTCTTCAGAACGACTTATCTTTGCAAACGAGGTAAGAAAAAGGAGCCGAATTCTTCAAAACACTCGAAGAATCGACATATCCTGTTCTTAGAAATTTCGCGATGCGAATATTCTCAATTTTCGGATCAACTTATTTGTGCGAATGCTCATTTTCCAAATTGCGCTACATTAACCCTTTGGCTACTGTGGGCACCTATAGGCGCTTAGAAATTTTGCGTTTGTGGTACTGAGAGCGCCTATAGGCGCTCGACATAGATTGGCTTTCTGACACTGAGGGCGCCTATAGCGCTCGACGGAATTTGGCTTTCTGAATAGGAATAGGCGCTGCGAAAATTACATTGATATTTATTCACATAAGTTCTGCCGTATGGTACGACCGGTGCGTATCAAAGTCTGCCGTAGTCAAGGGGTTAAATCGGTACAGCGCTCATCCTTAAGTGATTCTTCGCTCGCGTCTGCGATGCGAACAGTTACGTCCAAACTTCTCGTAGATGTTAACGATTTGCCAGTGTCACGTCCGGTGGTCAACCCAATAACAATGTTCGAGATTCGAACGGTAACGTGTCGTTTCAATTTCAGTTTGATACAGAGCTATAAATAGCCCGTTCATTGTTCTAATTTCGAGCATGTTGTCTTCGTCGACGCGATCGCTTCTGCTTCGTCCTTCCTTTGTCTCGCTCTTGCTCCGTCCTTCGTTCGTCTCTATCCTCTTGTTTCCTCCAAAATTCAAACTTTCCGTTTCTTCAATATCCAACGATCGCGTCGACGGAGACAACGGTTTCTCGTTTGATCGACATTCGACCATACGCTTTCGGATCGTACGCGTCTCGTTCACGCACTCAGTACTCCTGATTCAATTACGGTTTCGCGGCAGCTCCGCCCGTATTCAATCGCGAGCTTCGTTCTATCACGAACATTCTAAAGTCCTAGTACGAATTGTTGACTGTTCACTGTTTTCTGTCATTTATTGTTCAACCTTTTAAATAATCTCCCTTCGTCCGCGCCGCGCATCGTATCGTCTCGCGCGCAAGATCATCCGTAGCACCGCGTGCAAGATCTCCGTTCTTCCGCGGTCAAGATCTTCCGTAGCGCCGCGTGCAAGATTTCCGTTGTCGTCGTTGTCCTCCGTGTTTTGTCCGAGCGTAAGTGTACAGTGAAGTTTGTCCCGTTTAAAATAAATAATTGTTAGTACCGAGCATTTTCGTCTCTTGCATACTCCTTTATTTTCCTCCGGAGTCTCCTCCTTCTTTCCGGTGCGCTCATTCCGCGTCCACCGCTGGACGGTCCCGGCACTCGGCAATTCGCCGAACAAACAATAATTGACGATTTTAATGTATCATTTTTATAAGTATTAACGAACCACTGATTGTTAAATCCTCGAACGATATATTGGGTTGCGAGCGATAGAATAAGTGGAAAGATGAGATACATTTCGCAGCCAACTTATAGGGTTACCAACTCATGTTATTATTTCAAACAAAACTCCGCTGTAAGTTCGGAGAAGCTCTATCTATCAAGTCGAAGTGCTGCGAAATCTATTTTGTTTTTATTAATGTTAATACTGATTAATCTTCATATAAATTATAAAACCTAAGATTATTATTGTATGAGCCGCTTGTAAGATGAACTCTTCGGTGGAAAGTGTGAGGAATGGTTCCAAAAGATCGATAATCAAATAAATTGCGATGGATCGGATCGTCGTAGTGAAAGCGTTAACGCAGACACAATTAATAAACACATAGAGGATGAAGAAGGGACCGATGAGCAACGTTTATTGTTGACAAGAGAATTGGCGAGCGCAAGATGATCCAGCCGGGGAGATGGCTGGAAATCGTACAACGCACATCCTGTTTAATTGCCGATAGAGAATTAATAGGAAAAGCGATTGGAGCGAACTGAAGACGACAATGGAACAAAGGATCGGACAATCTATAAAAGAAGGCAGCCCTTCAACAATAGTCAGTCATTATCGAACAGTCACTAGCATCGTTCAGTCAAAGGTTCAGTCCTCAGTCAGTTGTCAGTTAATCGGTCGTGTGTGTGTGTGTGTTTGAAGAATTTGTAAAGTTCAAAATTGGATTACGGTGAGACTTAGAGACAACACCGCACCACCGCCATCCATCGCCGGGACAAGGGCTCTGAAGCAACTTATAACCAGCCTTTGGAACATCCACCGTTCACCACCGTCTCTATTAAACTGCCGAACTAGGAATAGCGAACAACATCAACGGTAAATTTAAGACTTGTTTTTAACTCCCCTTAACACTCTGTGTATCCGAAATCTGCGCAAGAATATATTTGTTTAAATAAAAAAAAAACAAAAGTTTCATAATTGCTTCAATCCGATTTCAAAACTATCCAAAAGTCCTCAATTGCCCGAACCGTAGCCGGTGTATGCAGGTAGGTTCAAAACCACGTTCTATCTTCTCATTTAATAATTATTATATGAAAGAATCCACTTCGGATGTAACACCAGACACGTCTAAACGTGCGCGAAACTCAAGTTGTTCCGGACTTTAATAAAATTTTGACAGTACAATTAAAAACTTTTTCAAAGTTTATCTAAATTTATTTTTTTAATTGATTTTCTACAGCTGTAGTCCGAAATTATTGTGCGACATGAGTGTGCGTACGAACGCAAGCGTGTACGAGCGATTCCTCTTGTATAACACCATTTTCTTAAAACGTTAAATTACGATGTTTTTTTATGTGGGTACACTCAAAAACTTTACCTTAATTATTCGTGTGTGAAAGACAAATTCACGTGCATCAAACGCGAATTAGTTGTGCGCGATTCCGGTACGCATTCCCAATACATGTGGTGAATTTTTGTGAACACTTGTGAGGATTCAATTGAACATTTATGGACACATTGGATACCACTTCATGCTATTTCAAGAAAATTACTTATGTGAAACCAGTTAAAAAGTGAAAGGCCATTGATCCCTTCTGCTCGATAATTCCATAGGGCGGATATTAGGAATGCCCTTGTGGATTTTAACGAGTAGGCAGGTTCAATGTCGTGCAACGACCAATTTATTAATCCTGTTCATCAATTTGATAAACATTTTCACCTCGTTGGCGACCCAAAGGAGGTATCCGCAGTCAACTGATCGTATTACCTGTTTATTGTGATTCGTGCTGCAATACAATCGGTCATGCAGTCCAACACACGTACTGTGTACAGACAAATGCATGGATGTATTTGTATTGCTGCGCGATTGTGTACATGACCGATCTTCAAATGTTTCACACCCACACACAGAAATACATCTTGTATGTGAACACGATCGAATGATGATGCAAATAAAATTCGTTGTTAGAGAATCAGTTTCCGCCGTTCTCGAACAGCGAATGCTTCGCTTGTGATAATTCTGTGTTATAAAAAATGTATTCGACACAACAAATGTACCAGATGCACTGGGTATATGCCCAGTGTAATGGAAATGCAACTCTGGCTGTAAGACGGATTTTGGAAGAATATCCGAATCTGCTGCCGCCTCCGACCACGCATTTTCTTCGTCGAATGGCCGGAAGACTATTTTCAAGCGGGTCGTTTGGACGCAACGCTTGCGACACTGGAAGACCACGGTCATCAAGGAGTGTACGAAACGTCGAGGAAGTCCTCAACATGGTCGAGGAGGATGGCACCGTGAGTGTAAGAGAAATCAGCCGCCGCATAGAGTAAGTAACAATAAAATAAAATAATATTTAAAATTAAAAGTTATTTTACAGAAAATATTAATGTTTTTTTATTTATTTTGTTCCAGTGTCGACCGGTCTACGGTCCATCGCATTCTTCAAGAAAATATGTTGCATCCGTACAAATTTGTGCGGGTGCAACATTTATACCCGACGGACTATAATGGACGGCTCGAGTTTTCGCGGTGGCTGGTGGGCGAATCAGCGCGGAATTCGGCGTTCCTATCATACATATTGTGGTCGGATGAGTCCCTCTTCACAAGAGGAGGATGTTACAACGGCCACAATCTGCATGTGTGGAACGAAGAAAATCCGCATGCGATTCGTCAACGCGGGGCACAGGTCCGTTGGCCGGTGAATTTATGGGCCGGCATTTGCGGGGAGCACGTAATCGGACCGTACATT
Organism: Lasioglossum leucozonium; assembly: GCA_028454225.1. NCBI lineage: Eukaryota > Metazoa > Arthropoda > Insecta > Hymenoptera > Halictidae > Lasioglossum > Lasioglossum leucozonium. The sequence goes on along the minus strand of CM052216.1, from coordinate 10,964,577 downwards.
CTTCATAACAGACTGAACGGTCCTCGATTTAGATCCTTTTTGGAACATGTTTTGCCGGATCTCTTGGACGATGTTCCTTATGCGATCCGACTGAACATGTATTTCCAAATGGATGGTGCTCTAGCGCATTATGCAAGAATTGTCCGCATGCATTTACGTGAAACCTTCCAAGACAGGTGGATCGGCCGCGGCGGTCCTGTTCCCTGGCCCCCACGGTCACCGGATCTCAATCCGTTGGATTTTTTCCTATGGGGATTTTTGAAGGTAATTTCAATTTTACTATAATTTTTATAATTATTGCACAGGTCTTTTCATTTACATTTTGTATTTTTTTAATGATTATAATTTCAGAATGAGGTGTACCGGCAACCTGTTGACACCGCTGAAGAGATGATGGAGCGTCTTCACGGTGCCATCTCAAGAATAACCCCGGAGATGCTCCAACGAGTGCAGCGGCAAATACAGCAGCGGGCGGAGCTGTGTATTCAGCAAGAAGGTGGCTACATCGAGCACCTTCTGTAGCCGAAATAAATCGGCCCTTTTCAGGGCCACTATAGCATTACGCAGCAGCGTAACAATTCACAACATAAAAATTAAATCGGCCCTTTTCAGGGCCACTAATAAGTGCATGAGGTACGTTATTATTTTATCATTATTTTACAGTGTAGAGAAATATTCATTTTCATTTTTAATCGGCCCTTTTTTAAATTATTTCGCAGGAGCAACGCAGGAGAAACAGTGTGGCAGGACCTGGAAGAATTTGCCGCGGTACTCTTCTTCATATTTGGACACAATCTGGGTAAGAAATTATTTTGGGGGCCGGGAGTGACATGAGCTGGGGTTCGTGTTGCCCAGTCTAATGGCCCTCGGGTGGGGGGACACCGTGTGGGTGGCCCGCACGGGGTCCTAGTAGAATAGAATGATATTAGTTGTTAGGGGTAGGGAGGTGGTCGATTGCACTCGATCTCGAGATCCCGACCATCTCCCAATCAGCTGAGGGAGGCCACCGTGCGGTTTAGTGGGTACACCCGGTATTGAACACACCGCCGGGGAGTCCCACATACCTCCGTCTTCCTCCCCAGGGGAAGCGGAGAATGCGTAATGCATTTCCCTCACGTTAAAAAAAAAAAAAAAAATTAATTTCAATAATAATACTTTTATCTTTATTCGTTGAAAAAGAAACATCTTTATTCTACGAATAAGGATAATTTTTGTTTATTCTCATTTCGAATAATTTTTTTTTTTTATTATAACTTCGAATAATTTTGTCATCTTTTATCTGTATCTTTTATTCAAAGGCATCGAATTCGTATAATCGTATAATTTTTAAATCTTTGAATAAAAGTTACAGATAAAAAATGAAACAATAATTCGAAGTTCGAATAACAAATAAAGAAAAAATTTTTTTTATCTTTTATTCAGTATTCAAAATTTTTATCTAGGCAGAAAAATATTTTGCCCTTCTCTGCCCTTCGCGGATCTGACGCCTACCACCAGCAATTTATGGATAACGAGCAGGAGCGACACCGTATATCGTCAAAGGATTATCATCATTTAAGGATTATCAGTGCATCGAGTGTCTTGACTGTGCAGTGAAAAAGAAATTAGTGATCGCGCATAGCTCGGGAAAATCTTACGTAAAGTCAGTGTCGTTCGAGCCGCGTGAAAAATATTTCGTAAAATCCGTGTCGTTCGAGTCGCGTGAAAATTTTGCGTAAAATCAGTGTCGTTCGAGCCGCGTTCGTGTCAAAAAACACAGAATTTATTTATCGTTTGAACAGTGAAAGTGAACGGAATAGCTGTGCAGTTCGTTGACCTGGCCGTATGATCAGCTGTGCAGTTCGTTGACCTGGCCGTATGATCAGCTGTGCAGTTCGTTGACCTGGCCGTATAATCAGCTGTGCAGTTCGTTGACCTGGCCGTACATCTCTTACCGTTCGGCACTGCCTGAGATCAGCTGTGCAGTTCGTCACCGATAGGACCAGTTATCCTCATTGCGAACTAACAAATGGATTTACGGCTGAATTATGTGAGTTTTTACAATAATTAATTCAATCGATTTCTGCTCTGTTTCGCTTGTTCATTTCATCCTCGCGGCAGACCGCTGCGCTAGCGGTAGGAGATACAGCCGGCGCGCCAGACAGTTCGCGTCTAGCTCGCGCTCTGATTGGTCCGTGTTTTTCGTTAATAACTCCCAAACGAAGCCCCACCTGACATTTTGCAAAAGGAAAATGTCGTTTCAAATGACCTCAGGAACCTCCCATTTCCGGGAGTTGAGGGAGTTTTGAGACACCCTGTATATGGTCTAAGGTGCCAACTCTCGGCGGACGCATAGTACAGCCGTAGAGTCAGCGAGTGGCGCAGTAGTGGTGGCAGTGGTGGCGCGGGAGGGAACAGGGACGAGGTTCGACGAGCTCCCTACTACTATACATCATGACGATGAAGTCTAAGAGTGGGAGAAGAATCTGAGCGGGGAAGGTGCCTCGAAAAGCCTCGGGGCTTCTGGTTGGAACTGCCTGGATAGGCAATGGCAAAACATAATATTAACAAATTCAGGATCCAATGTAAATCCGTACTATTCCACAGAAATGGAGAAGCGAATAATATCATTGTTGCTATATTTCCCGCTATATTCAAACGTCATGATACCCATTTTTAATTATGGATCATTAACTGCAACATCTTCTGCAGTGGAGGCTGAATTTAACGACTGCAAACACAGCCTATTAAAAAATATTTCACGTCAGATGCGCATTGATAAGTTCGTAACTCTACACCAACAATCGCTTTCTGGTCGTGCAAAATTAACAACAGCAGAACAAATACCTAGATCTGAAACTGTATTTGAAAATATAGAAAATAAAATAGGAAATAAAACTGAAGAAAAAAAAAGAAATAGATTTGATCGAAAACCCAGAGACAAATGTAAACAAAATTATGAACGTAACACATTTCGAAACTGCACAGACACATCGAATTTCAAAAACTGACGAAACTATAAGTTACGAATGCGATACCATATTGAGTAGCGAAATACCAGCAACCAAGTACTCTGATTTAAGCAATGAACACAATTGGCGATATAAAAACGAAAAAACAGCATGTAAAAGGACTTAGCTCCAACCCAGACACGATTTTGCAAGAGTTTGCCAAAGAAAAGAAATTGACATCGTATTGCGACGCATCCAGCTCACCCCAACCGTTTTATTATACCTAGTTTTTAATAGCACACTAAGCGCGCGAATTTGGCCACCACGTGGTCCCCTAAAAAGGTTTCTGCAGACCCGTCTAGGGACGGGTCCCTTCCGAGCCCCTCAATTACAAATTACTTGCAAACATTTATGGTGTAGCGACAATAGATTCTCGAAGCCATGGGACATAATTACTTAATTTCTCACCTTTCCTATCTCGGGCCTGACCCATGTGCTTACCAGCCCTCATCGACTCATTCATCGAGTCTTTTTATTGTCAGCATGCTTGTTAAGTCCGAAGCGCTTCATGAGTTTATTGCCTGCTACGGTCATCGTCCGAAATCTGCGGAAGAGTCCACTCGAACCACCCTCACACCCTTCGGTATACTCAGTACCTAGGAGTGCACGGGGACAAGGGCGTTACTATTTGCCTTCACTTCTAAATTATATCCATCAATCAGCATTCCTTAACGTACTTTTCGACCACTCCTCCTAGCCGACAAACTCCACGTCCAGAGGAGAATAGCAAAAAAGGTCAGATCGCATCTAGCTACGAAGAGCAGAAACTTCACGATTTCGACGAACTTCTTAAACTCCGAAAAACCGTGCCGTACAAAATTGTAAAGCAACCGAGCGCGACTGTGTCTCTTACCAAGATTCACCGTGAATAAAGCATACGAAGTCAACCACCTTTATCTTTTCAATCAGATCCGACTTTCGTTAATACGAAATCGGATCGGAGCCAAACGGTGCGGAATACGTTTGAGCTCAACATATCGCAATATTACAAAATGGAAATATTTGTGAATCTTTTAAAGATGGGAAAGATAGACTCGTTGTTTTAAACACGTGTTTTAAACAATTATTTGCTGCTGCATGCATGCACGCAGTATTCTATGAAAGTTTATTCAATGCTACTTCAGACATATTTATATTCATTAAAAATTTTATAAACAAAGGAGCAAAAAAGTAAATTTATCGACAAAGAGCAACGATATTAAGAAAAATTGGATATTTTGTAAATAAAAATCAGTTTAATGTTACGACAATAAATGCAATCTCAAATGTGTGCAACTTGTGCGAATACAGTAATCGCTCTTTCGTTGTCCAAAGGCCGGGGCGCAGAATGGACAACGAGCGTGGAGGGACACGCTTTTTGATTTATGTATGATTGCGTCTTATCTACACCGCGCCGACCGCGCCGAGCGAAACTTCAATAGAGAGCCGAACATAGAGAAGGACAGAAGAAATACGGATCGCATTACCGAACCGTGTCGTCGTCGCCGGCACAGTTTAAAGGCCCGCGTGTTCTCACAATGTAATGCCAATTAAAAATGCTCTATTTTTCATTATTTTTTAATGGGACTTTCACTGGCTTGTTTCTGGCATTTTTCTGATTAGAACAAGACCAAACACGATATAATTTGGCCCATATTTACTCTACATGTGAACTGTGCCGGCGACGTCGACTGTTCGCGTCTCTTTCTTTCCAATACGCTGTTCGGCGTTGCCTTCGAAACTTTCTACGTCGATAAAACCACTTCATACAGTTCAAATTATATCGTATTTGGTGTCATTTTAATCAAAAAAATGCCAGAAATAAGGTCGTGAAAGTCCCATAAACAAATAATGAAAATTAAGAGATTTGTAAAATCGATTCCTCGAGTCAATGTAGTGGTGTTCACACCGATATACCCGAGCCGACATCAATCATCGCAGTCCTGCGGAGCGACTCGGCGTTGACAGGCGGTGGAATGGGTAGGCACTGGACAACGAGCGTGATGGAGATTTTGGACAACGAAAGAGAAATTACTGTACCTCAACAGCTAGTTCCAAGATGGCCGCTGTACACTAAGCACGCGTCACGTCGAGCTCCGCAAAGTGAAGTCCGAAAAAGTGGTTAAAACATCGCGCATCAAAGTGTTCTATATGCGATAATGAAGTGCTCGCGCTAACGAACAAAACGTGATAAAAATCATTAAAATCGGTTCGCGACGTAAAAAGTTATTAAAGAAATAAAATATGCTACGTGGCCTAACCTGCCCGAGTCGAAGTTCGCGACGCCGCCACCGCATGGGGAGGGCGACACCGAGGCGATACCTTTTTCTCTCTTCGACGACAGGAAACTACCACGACGCGTGCAGGACTTTCAAACCCCGAAAGTCTAAAAACTCTAAAAATTTAAGCTAATAATTAACAATAATAAATAAATAACGAACGGGACGTAAAGTGCAAATCCTAAAAATTAAAAAACTTAAAAGTTTTGAGTTTTAAATTCTGAATTTCGGGTCCTGAAACTTTGAAATTCGAAATTTGAGATTTAAAGGTTTTAAAATTATAAACCTTAAATGTAAATTACAACCGGGCACGCGGGAAATTCGAAGTTCGGAACTAAAAATTCGGGAAATAAATAAATAAACAAAAATAAATTAATAAATAAATAAAAAAAAATAATAATAATAATGACATACAGGACTGCAGTAAAGTGTCGCCGCCAATCCATCATCATCGTCATCGCTGTCCCTACCACCAACGCCAACACCGTCGTCGCCACCTTTCCACCGCACCTCCACCGTCGCTGAATCGCCAACATCGTCGCCGCCCCATGGTCAACGCTGTCACTGCAGTCACATCGCCGTCGCTGTCGTTGCGGTGATGTATAGTTTTTTTTCCGAGCTTTAAGTCGGAGTTTTGGTCTCGGGATAGATTTGAATATCATATTTATGGCTATGTCCATGCATCTGCGCGTGTGTTTGTGTATGGGCGGCGCGTCTCGGGGGTACTTCCGGCGGGAGGCCGTCGCGGAAGAGTCGTTCCTGTCTGGGGTCTGGTTAGTCTTACTGCCGACCGAAGCCTAGAGCCGCGTTGACTCACACCGCGACAGAAGTGCCGAGCTACATCGAGAGTTGAATAATGGAAGAGCCCTAGCTGGACCGGACAGCCGCCGACCGAGGCACGGAACTCCTGCGGAGACTTAACTGACCACGGTTTCGTGCTCCTTCGAGAGTCGAGCGGAGGCGAGATCCAGCCGATCCATAGACAACCGAGGTTCGGAGCCCTGTAGTCACACCATGACAGCGGTGCTGAGCTCCATCGTGAATTAAGTAATGGAAAGGTCCCGGTAACACCTAATAGCCGCCGACCGAGGCACGGAACTCCTGCGGAGTCTTAATTGACCGCGGTTTCGTGCTCCGAGGCTCGGTTATCCGATGAAGCGATGTTCGAGACCGCGGCTCTAGGCTCTATCGAGAGTTGTGCGGCAGACATAAACTAAGATAAACTCGAAACTTGCGGTCGCCGCGGCGAAGCCTGTCTGTCGGGAGCGCCTGCGAATAGCGCCCCCCCCCCCCCTCCGAACCCGGGATGCGGGTGCATCGCATGGCCCCATAACCAATAACTTGAGTAACTTGAGTGCATACCGCACGCCATAATTTGTACACCGGTACATAATAGAAATGAAAATCGAAACGAATACTTAAAGCTCGGGGAAAAGAAAAGCGTGACCGTACCTCGTTGTACGCGTATAACCCTGTTCACGAACGAACAGAAATCGCCGAACTGTGCCCGCACGCGAGGCACCGCGAAAACACTAATCTCTCTTTTTCAGCTAACCCGGGCACTGGGGGTTTTTATCCAGTCGCAACAAATATTACAAACATGATGGTCTCCTCAAGCTCAAAAGATTCCGGAGGTAAACTAGCCCCCCATTCGGATCTCCGGGAGGGGGCTGGGCCGGGGGGGATTAACATGGAAGCGTGGAGAAGATCTCGGCCGGCAACACATCGCCCGCCACAGATCGGAGGACAACGTGGGATGCATACGGTCGCACCATCAGTCGAGACGCGGAACCGCCCGGTAACGCGCTCGATCACCGCTGCTCTTGCACGTTACTCGCACCGCGACCCCACATCCGGGCGAGTTTACCGAAAAGGTCCCAACGAGGTTGCGGCCTTCGTGCCGTTCGAACCCACCTAGAAAGGTGTGACGCGACTTTTAAGATAGGTACTACCTTCGCGAATAATTTAGAAACCGCACCGCGCCCGCGTTGTTCCATACCCGTGAGTGTTGCGTCTCCGCCTCCTTTCAGCGTCCCCACAACCCACACGATCGACTCGCAGGAAGAAAGACTCTCGGAGTCCGCGTTCGCGACCGCAACCACGGATATTAGGATACTACAGCTGAACATGCGTCGTTCGGCTGTATAGTCACCGGCGAAGTGCGCCAGCTCGTAGCCGAAAAGCGACTTGACGTCCTGCTCTTGCAGGAAATGTACGTCAACAAACATGGCACGAGCAGCACTGTCTGCGGTTTAGGAACCGGGGTGAGGATAGCGGCCGACCATTCCCAATCTCCGTGGGCCGCGATGGCCGTATGCAACCCCCGCCTCGATGTAGTTTTTGTCTCGCAGCTCAGCAACTCCCACTGCGCATGTGCGGAAGTGCTGGCTCCCGGCTTCTCATTCTACGTAGCATCGTGTTACTTCCAACACTGCTAAGAGATTGAGAAGCACCTCAGGCACCTCGAAATGGTGTTCCGTTCCCTGAGGGGGCAGAGAATCATTGAATCGTTAGATGCCAACGCGCGGTCGTCACTCTGGGGCCCGCAGAGTACCGACGATAGAGGAGTTCAGCTCGAAGCCCTCATCGCAGCGTTCGGCATGGAAGTTGTGAACGACGCCGCCCAGCCACCGTCTTTCTCGACGCCACGGTTCTCGTCGTACATCGATGTAACCCTGGCGTCGCCCTCCATTGCCCGACTCATTCGGGGATGGAACATCCGCCGTGGACATCAGGCTTAGAGTGCCGAAAGCCCCAGCAGCAGTAAGGAGCGCAGCTGACAATCGATTCGACACACGTCGAGCCGATTGGGAGCGGTTCTCCGAATGCCTTGCCGATCTTTCTCGATCGAGGCTGGAAGCCCTCGAACTGACGTCCGCGAATAGAGTAGAGTGAATGGCAAAGACACTCACAGGTGTCATCACTGACGCCTGCACCGCGTCAATGCCAACAAAACGTAGATTTAGGAAATCCAACCCGTGGTGGACGAAAGAGCTAACAAAGCTCAAGAAGGCCGCATACCGGCAAAGGCGTGCCTTCCAGCGGGAAAGAGACGAGCCTATTCGCCTCCAGAAAATGCTGGACTACCGCTCGTCCTTGCGGAAATACAGTAGG
>CM052216.1:10939253-10954015 GCA_028454225.1 Lasioglossum leucozonium | reverse complement strand
TTATTGTTCGAATAAAAGATACAGATAAAAGATGAACAAATTATTCGTAGTTCGAATAAAAAAAAGTATCTTTATTCGACGAGAATTTATCCGACGAATAAAGATCGGAGAATATATATATAGTACGCGCTTTCTTTCTCTTTCTATCTCTACTTATTTCTTACAATTATCTTTATTTGTCGGATAAATTCTCGTCGAATAAAGATACTTTTTTTTATTCGAACCTTCGAATAACAAATAAAAATTTTTTTAACTTTTCTTCATTATTCGAAATTTTTGGTAATTGTGCATAATAGGGGCACCCCCCACCGATTTCGATGATTTTTGAATATGTTGTAAATATCAACTCAATATTCTGAACAACTTTTTCCTTACATGTAATCGTCGCTCAGCCTTAGTTTTTGAGATATTTGCGAAAAACTGCAGCTACTACTACATTGAAATTTGCTTATACGTGCACGTCCGAGCTGTGCGTATGCGTCAGCATGATGCGACCGCTCGTCAACTGTTTCACTAGGATTGTCGAACGATCTACAATATACCGTGTAAACTTTTTCAGTCGAATAAATTCTTTAGAACAAATAGCACGCACTGAAGAAGCAGTAAAATATATATAGTGAAGTATAGTATCTGTATATGTGATATACATTATTGTAAAATCATCATGAAGTTACATGAATTTCTAAGTATATGCAATGATCGCGAGAAATTATTAGATTTTTTGATTGACATATTCCCAGCCAATAATAAAGCAACAATAGAATAATAACTAATTAAGTATAATAATTATTCTGTTTTTTCTTCACTAACTCGAAACCCCTCTTGTCTTCGGATTCGCGTAATGCAAAAATAAAATATAAAACATTATGGGTTGAATTTTACGTTACTAACACACACCCACACAGTGTTCCTAAGAAAAAACGGCTAACGACTGTGGATAACTCGAAAAGTTTATTTTAAGAGCGTGCGACAATGACATTTGTTTGAGTTAGGTTTGGCTAGATAACTGAAGTTGTTGTTAATCTGGAAGTGGAGTTAGTTTAATAATAAACTGTGGGGAATTATTAAGCCAAACCTAACTCAAACTAATGTCATTTCCGCTCGTTCTTAAAATAAACTTTTCGGGTTATCCACAGTCGTTAGCCGTCGTCGTAATATGTACTAATTCTTACGTAAGAATCCAGAGTATAAAAAAATCAGAGGTATGGGCTATTCGGAAGTTTATCCCGAATTCTTCATCATCATATATTTTAAAAAGTTCACGCGGTATATAGATTGTTCGATAATCCTAGTGAAACAGTTGACGAGCGGTCGCATCATGCTGACGCATACGCACAGCACGGACGTGCACGTATAGGCAAAATTCAATGTAGTAGTAACTGCAGTTTTTCGCAAATATCTCAAAAACTAAGGTTGAGCGACGATTACATGTAAGGAAAAAGTTGTTCAGAATATTGAGTTTTACAACATATTCAAAACTCATCGAAATCGGTGGGGGGTACCCCTATTATGCACAATTACCATATTTTCAAACAATATAAACTCTTGAGCTCTAACAACAAGTTTTCTAGAACCTCTAGTATCAGCAGGTTCACAGTCGAACACCTAACGCAGTGATCCAACCGGCCTGATGTTGATGTAATTTTTTAATTTTTCCTGTTACATGTTCAAGGTTTATCGGTGCCTAATAGACTTATAGAATAAATAGAAAATAACAATTTCAAGATTAGTTTAGTTTTTCGCGCATAAAATGTCGAGAAAATATTTTTTTTCTTTTAAATCACGAGGCCACGAACTTAAAAATCTGACAAAATTAATAAACAATATAATCTTATAACAATGTATTGCTATTGTAATAATCTAGAGATTGTCACTATGTATAGAACAGACATGCCCAGCTCGCAACTGAAAGAGCGGTTCGCGAGCAGAGACTCAGCTTGAACGTATTGGAAGAGGAACCCACTAAAAGCGTGCGTCTTCTGCGACTTTACACGCACACTGTTGCAGTTCTCCCCGCTCGACATGTGCCAGCCAGCTCGTAACTCGGCTCGCGAGCTGAGGCGGAGCTCGCGTTCGTCACACGTCGAGTTTGGCATACCTGCACTAGAACATCTATGTGAAAACTGCATCTTCAAGACGTCTTATTTCAGACGTTCAAACGACGTCTCTAGAAAGACGTCTTTAAGACGTCGCATGTTATTTGGGGTATGTACATATGTATGTAGGATTTCCCTATTTTATATTTACTTCGGTGGCGATCGAGTTGGCTAATCGATCTACGCGGGCGGGGAGCAATAAGGAATCGACTCTTACGATTACTATATTTAATAAAATAATAAAAGAAAGTAGAACAAAGATTGAGTACAACTTTAGAAGACAGCTTTATAATACGACTTTACAAGACGACGACCCGCGAGAGACTCTTCGTTCTCGCTTCTTCTACGCCTTTTCCAACGGTCTTCGCCCGTCGTTTGTTTCGACAAACAACAGGCGAATTCATTTGTTCGTTTGTTTTACGTGGAACGCGCGTTTCGCTTGCTTTCTGCGGGACGCGCGTTTCGCCTGTTTCTCGCGGAAATTTAGCCCTCCCACATGTATGTTTTACAAGAATGGTGTCGTTGTTTAAAGCAAACCACGAGAAGGTGTTGGTTTTTTTCCATCAGGAAGGGATAAGGAAGGGATATGGAAGGGTTATGGTCAGAAGTATGTACTGATAGGATCATTGAAAACTATTGCATTACACTAAAAACAGAGCCATCATTATCGCACAAGCAAATTTTACATAGCAGTACTTTATTCAATTTTTAGGGGCGAGACCAACGCATGGTCCCTTACCATGAGCCATTACAAAAAAATGCCATTCTGCAGGAACACCTAAATCGTTAATATGATGTGTTAAATTAATGAAATTCTATTAACTTTTTTTGAAAAATATGAACGACAGCTGTATTATGTTCTAAACTTTCAGAAATTATGACAAAATTATGACTATGTTCTTTTGTATTATACATATTGTTACGGGTTTACCGGTATACTGGTGTTACACCTGTTGTATACAATTGGTGGTCGATTCAGGTTGGTTACAGCGTCGTTATGAAAACGGCGCTGGAACGAAAGAGAGTCTGGTGACAGACGTGGTGGTGAACGGATGTCTAAGGACGTCGAAGGTGATAAAGGCGATAAAGGCGATAAAGTCGACAGAGAAAAAGGAGTTCTCTTCCTCCGAGGATTAGGAGACTGATTAAATTGTGCTTATTTATTTGAAGGAAGTGGTACTTTCGTTACAATGTAATGAAAAGATGAAGAGTGACTTGTTTATTACTCCAATGGTAATTTTGCAGTTCATCCTGTATAATGAAACTATAATTTGCCGAAAAGTCGCCTATGACAATAAATTCTCCATGATCCATCAACTCTTTCGCCTATACTAAGTATAAACTCTGCGCTCTAGCAATATAATCATGCGTCTGCAAAATCGGAATTTTATCTGCGAGACGGTCTATGAAGTCATCAGTAGACCATGTAAATGTCTCCAAGGAAGATCTATCGGTACTGGTCTAACTTTTAAAACTGACTTCTGTAATATAATTATCATAAAAAAACCTTTCAAATTCTGAACAGATAAAATTAAAACCGGGACAAGAATTACATTTTCGTAAATGGCATGATGAAGTCGGTTGCTCAACATTAAAGATTTTTTAATAAGTTTAAAGTCTGTTATAATAACAATGTTTGAATCTATGTGACGTGCAGCTACTGCTGTTTTAATCGTGAGCAACATTAATTTTACATTCTGATATATAATACCAACACAAACAGAGGGTGTTCCACTGGGACCAGCTAAAACACACTCCTTTGGTCGCAATCTACCTGAAACCAGGGACTTGTACCGGTACGTAAAATACCGGTATGATACCGGTATATTTCGGTATTTCTGCCTAACCGTTCTAGAAACCGAAATATTGGAATACCGGTATGTCGTCATACCGGTATTCTCATATACCGGTATGACGTCATACCGGTATAGTTGCATTCAGCGACTTATACCGGTACGTAAATACCGGTACGTAAAATACCGATATTATACCGGTATCATACCGGTATCATATCGGTATTTGAGAAGGGTACGGATATGTACGACGCAGGTAGCACTCGGACATCCGATGGACGTCCAATGGATTTAACCTGGACATACCTGGCACGTATCTGGGATATACGGACGTTATTTGTAACGATAACAGGACATTTACATGATATTTTTATTATTATTATTATTGTTATTACCATTATTTCTATTACTATTATCAGACAACGGATGTTTACAAATAAGAATAAGAATAAGAGACAATACTTCTTTCTCCATATTCTCTAATTGAGTGCATAATTTTGCTTTCTCTTCTTTAATTTCATCTTTATTATCATTGATTGTTTTAGACCTTATTTTTTTAGATTTATCATTGATTTTTAACTTTATATCTTTAGCATCTCAGTATGGAATACTTATATTTCGAAAGAGTCCTAAACCTGGACATCTAATTATAAAAGTTATTAGAAATACATTAGAAAATTCGAATATACATATATATAATATACATTATAATAGTTAAGAGCTAGAGAGCGGCTCTTTATGCAAAATAGAAAATTTTTACTTGAGTTGCAACAAATAACAGAAGTAAAATAGGCATTTTTTTCTTCATTAATATGTTTAATAGGTTAAAAATGATATAACAATATATAGTATTTTTTTTTCCTAAATTTAAAAGCGCCCAGTGGCTCAAGTGATGGGGCTCGCGGTTACGACTCTCGTGGTCCCGAGTTCGAATTCTGCCGGCACCTGTGAGATTTTTTTCTCAAGTGATATAGAAAACCGTGACACACCGGGGATGTATTATATTAATATTATATAGTAATATTGTTTAATAAAAAATAATAAATAAAAAAATAAATGGAAGGTGGAAAAAGGTGGTGCATTACAACAATAACCTAACCACTACAGTATTTTTAATTTTCATAATTTTTTATTTACTGTTTTATGTTACTCTTATACTCGTTTTTTCGTAAATGTAAAACATCCGTTGTCTGATAATAGTACTAGAAATAATGGTAATAACAATAATAATAATAATAAAAATATCATGTAAATGTCCTGTTATCGTTACAAGTAACGTCCGTATATTCCAGATACGTGTCAGGTATGTCCAGGTTAAATCCATTGGACGTCCATCGGATGTCCATGTGCTATCTGGGAAGCATTGGAAAAACCGAAAAAATATCGGTATTTCAAAACGGTTACCGGTATAGTTCTGTTGGCCCATACCGGTATCAATATTATACCGGTATTAGGTCGCACGGCATAATACCGGTATGAAAATTTTTTCGGTATTCGTATACCGGTATAAACATTTTTACCGGTATTAAGTCCCTGTGTCATACCGGTATTAAGTCCCTGCCTGAAACGCGGGTACACCGCGTCCTTTTCCAGCACATTGTGACGATTAAAGGCAAAACGCCATTTTGTTCAAGGGCTTATTTTTAAGAGAAAACTTCAGGGAATATAACCATATTTTTTTCAAAATTTACATTACTGGCCAAATTTGAAAAAAACATTAAAAAAATTTGTTTATATTTTTTGATATTATAAAGTTAATTCTCGAAGATGAAAAAATTATTTTATAATAGTCCAATCCTATCCGAATAAAACAAAAAAATATAGCTCAATCGGACAAACAGTTCCTGAGATAAAAATTCGGAAGTGAGACCTATTTTCGCCAAAATGGGCAAAAATCGCAAATTTCAAAGACTTGTAATTGCTAAAAAAATTCCAAACTGACAAAACGATGACTTAACCCCCCCCCCCTAATTTCAAATGGACTACAACATATTTCATTATTTCATTTAGAACAAAATCGTCGATGATCACCGCAAAAAGTGATCGATTTGGCGTAGAATGACCCTTCCATAATTTTTATTCGAGAAGGACGCAGGTTCCCTGGTAATGTCCCGTATTTGCGGATATGCATCACAACAAAGGGCTTGTACACTTTCTCAGATAATCGCTATTCTTCTAATATTCGTGTAAATTATTCTGCCCGTTGGAACTAATAGTAACCTTTACTACTTAAGAATCTAAGTGGTTCTGAACCCACCGTAATAAAAAGTAGGTCCTGCTGAAATTAGGCGACAGTGAAGAGTGGTAAAGGGGGAGAAGTTGGTAAATGGATTTGAAACCCTGAGGGGACCAAATATCATTACATACATACTACTTAAGAATCTGTAATCTTGATGAAAGTATTAGGTACTTCATTAAAAAATAGAAATCTAATTTGTAATATGAAAAAATATCTAAAACAATAGTTGTATTGTTCGACTAAGCGAATGTAATGTTAAAGAAAAATTTTTTTTGAAATTCAATTTTCGAAATTTCAAAGGTCCGTATTTTTTTTCACGATGACCTTATATTTTATTTGAATACAGTTATAGATATACATATAGAGACGATATATGTATAGAAATGTATATTTACGATGTGCTATAATGGAGAAAATCAAGTTTCAAAAATAAAAAATTTTCAAGCTCGATGCGGTACGTTTTCCCGTCGTTCGATCGATCTAAACTTTTGCATAGATAATTTTTTTAGCCAGTGTCAGAATCCTAGGCGGTGTCCCGAAAAAAATTCGAAATATATGTATTGGCTGGAAGTGTATATCAGTATCGGTGCATCTGAATACTTCCTTTTAGTCTCTTGTCATTTGAAGCCTCACCGAATTACCAATCGAAAGTATAAAAGCTTTTAGTCAGTGAAGAAAAACTTAAATACTTGAAGGAGCAATTTCGATTGAAGAAATTTGACTTTCAGAACGAAGACCCCGGTTGAGCAGTACGAGTCGCTCTACTGGACGGACACGTCCGGCAGCAAGCAGTTTCCGTCCGAGGAGGACTTCTGCATCATGATCAGAGATCTAGTCGTTAGCAAGCTGAACGTGACGCTGTCGGGGCATCAATTAGAGAGGCTGGCGCGACTCCGCACGCACCGTGTCGAGACCGAGCCCACCAGACGACAGCTGGAGATGGAGAATCTTTGGCCGTTGCTGCAGGAGAACGAATACCTGATGAGCATCCTCTACGAGGACAGGGACATTTTTCCGCAACTGATCGGTACGTGCGGTACATTCTACGCGGTCGAATACGTTCGACCGATCGAAACACCCACAACGGTGCTAGCCCTGTCGGACTCGAAACCGGAATGGGCGAAGAGGCTTAAACTAGCCGTGATGATCCTGGACCTGCTCGAGGAACTGGACACCAACTTCCCGGAGCCGATCTATCTGTGCGACGTCAAGATAAACCATTTCGGTTTGCCGCTAGGCGGACAGAAACTCAAGTTTCTCGACCTGGACGCCGTGTTTCCTAAAACGATCATCAGCCGCATCATGGCCGACAGGAAGAGCTGCGAGAGACACGAGGACTGCGACTACTTCGACTGCAGGTCTGTCTGCTCGAAGGACAAACGCTGCGAGTCACCAGTCCTTAACAACAATTTGCAGGTAGTTTTGTGAATTTCCTTCAAAATTTCAATGTATGTACAAGGTGTAAAGAAATTATGTGTCGCGGCTACCATAGGATGATTCTAAACACTTAATTTGCTTAAAATTGAACTAAGGTAGGTGCTCCAAAATTGTCCTTGATCTTGAATTTCAAAGTTAAATTTTTTTTTGTCCAACTAAATTTATTTGAATTGAGTTGAAAACATCTTTATTTAACTAAAAAAAAATGTTGACCTTGAAATTCAAGGTCAAGGACAATTTTGCAGCAACATTTTTTTACAGATCTTCATCGATTCGAAGATGTAGAATACCTATGGAAGCCAACACCCAAGCATTTCTTTAAATCCTGTACGTGCTGACAATTATGAAAGTAGACTAAAAGGGAACATATTCAGTTGATACACGCCGATTTTGATGAAACTTATGTGAGATATAGTTCTTCGAAAAATATTTGACACGTATTTTTTTTATCGGCAACCATCCACTCTGAGGGGGTGAAAACAGCCCTCGAAATCAGGGGTCAAAACCACAATTTTTTAGATATCTGGGTAACTAGAAGTCGAAAAAATTTGATTTTTTTTTTAAATGTGTATTTTTTAATGGCAAATGTAGTCCTGCAGGAATTTTTTAACAAACTTTTTTTGTTTAAACAATATATTAAAAATTTGATTGTTTTTTTGCAGTTTCTCTTATTTATTGTTAGTTCATTTTAATGTAAACTCGAGTGTTTCAGGATTTTTTTTTTACCATTTACCAATAATTATGCATAATGAAAGATAGTCTTGTACCTGGCGTGCGGAGGAAGGAATACTGGTTTGTTTTGTAACAGTATAGGCGTTTAGTATAAACGTGTATAGTATTTTGAACAATACCACAGGGTTTTCCGTCATTTATTGTTTTATTAGTAACTGAAGAAGGTGGCGCAGGTAGCAGCGCGATGCGGTGATAATCACCGCGGCGGTGTAAGGGTGCCGACTTTTCAGCCAGTTCGCCTGCGAATTTCAGCGGTCGTTGGGCTTTGGGTCGAAAGAAACCTGGAGCCTTTTTAAACTATGAAACCTTATTATAATTGTAATTGGAGTTTTCCTCGTTTGTATTTGGTAGCTCTGAAAAGAACTGATTTCATTTTGGGTTCTAATTCCAGTCTGTAAAGATTACTCTGTATAATTCTGACAATAATGATATTCGAGAACAAAATGTGAAAAACATAAATGTTCTTTGCACCAAGAACATTTAAGTATGACTACGTTAGAACAATGCAAACACGTCATAGCATCTTAATTTTTTGAAGCAGAACTCTACGGGATTCTCAAATTGTTCTGGCCGTTCTTCTATATATCCACTGCGGAACCAAGCATACTGAAACAGTCGTTTATAACGTGCGGCTGATAACTGATTATGGATTAGTGACTGTAGTTTAATTATATTGTCTCTTGCGTGTAAATTGATATCAATATTTAATGATATTGCAAGGTCCGAAAGTTTTCGTGCAAAATTCTTCCAAATGCGGAATCCATACACGTCAAGTGGTTGAATTAATGGTGTAGTATTTTTTGGTATCGTTAATACCTCTAATTGTTTGTTGTCTGGTAAGGCGTTACGTATGATCTCGTCGTTATAACCATTCCATGAGTCCAGAAGTAAAGCAGTATTTTCTGGAGCAGATGGGAGGAATACTTCGGTTAACCACTTTCTAAACAATTCTTTGGTTAATTTATCCGACGTCGAAGCTTCTATGTGAATATTAGGTGCTGTAAACACAGATCTTCGTACCTGAGGTCCCAACTGTCCTTTGACTTCTTTCAAAACAATATACAATGGCGACAGTAACTGTCCATCAGCTGAAATTGTGGGCTGGATAGTGACTTGTTGACGATATTGACTGAACAAGAGCAGCCGTTTCTTTTTCACCTTTGTGGGAAAGTGTTCGACCAGAATGCAATTCCAACTGGAACCCACTTTGATCACTGTTGAAAATATTGTTTGCGCCATAATTTTCAAAATATCCTTTTACATGGCACACAAAATCTTCTGCTGCTGCAGTCAACTCTGTCAAATTGTTGCTGAAATGTCGGGTAACAAGTTTCGTCGTTTTCCTTGAAACTATATTGTAATTTTCTTTAAATTTCCATAACCAAAAGGACGATGCTTGAAATCCTTCTAAACTTATTGAGAGATTCTCTTTCATTGCCCACCGTCTCAAATCGATGTCGTGTATCAAAATTTTCTTATTCCTTACTACTATGAATTTTTGAAGTGTAGCACGTGAAATTGCTTCTAGCTTATCATAACGAGATCCGCCTTTATTGATTTGTGTACGTGTCTTTAGTTTCTTGTATTTGTTTTTCACAGTTCGGAAATTTAGTGGTCTTTTTCTTCCACTCTTCCAAAAATCCACAACCTTCTGCTTATATTCAAAATCAACGTCGTCATGTTCTATTTCTGTTGGACTATCGTCTGGAGAACTTGAAGATGACGGTCTCGATGTTGACGGTTGGTCCAAATCTTCTTCATCTTCGGGAACATTCAAAGAAGTCTGTCCGGTTTCTAGCATTTTTTTGTCGACAGTTTGTAATTGCCTGCAGCAGGCAATATGCGCACCCCCTTGGCCTTCGTCACCGGACCCAGGTCAAGGGGCAGTAAAAAAGCCCTTTCCCGATTTTTTGCCATCCTTCGATATTTAGAAGAATGCTAATCCTCAAGATGCCGAACACGGCATTTGAGGATTCGAGCTGATGGCATTGGGAAAGTGGCCATAAATCCATTCCGTGTGGTCCTCGTTCCGAGTACCGTCCGCGAGGTACGCGAGGATCCCGGGTTCGGATCGGCGGTCTAGTCCGCACATGCCGTGGGCAAAGATGCACGCGTTGCACCCCACGTGCGAGCCACGCAGGCACAATTTCGCAGCCCTTGGCCTGTGTCACCGGACCCAGGTCAAGAGGCCATAAAAACTGCTCCGGGGTCCCTTAAGAAACACGCACTTCGGGAATTTCCTTAATGAGCCTTGAGGTGGGGGCACTTACTTCTACACAGGAAAAGAAGTTCCTCCTCCCTCAAGGCAACCAACGAATGGGGTTGCATTTTCCCCCAAAAATGGGTTCATGCCCAAAATCGTCGCACCCACGAGATGACACGCATAAGGACCCTGGAGCAGAAGCTTTTGGTACCTCGAACCGTACAGAAGGTTTTTAAAAACTCAGATCGCGCAGATCTCGCGAATCATCGCGAACATTCACATCGGCGTCACAACGCACATTACTTGTACCGCGAACAGTCGCTGTTCCAATAATAAATAAGTTGCCCTAAGTTAACTCGGCCGGCAACCGTGCCGTAAATAAACTCTTTATTAACCAAAGCACGCAAATTTCATTATTTCGGCACCAGATTTTACAAAGTCGGTTCGTCTCTTAAATCGTCGAATATCAACTCTTGTTCTGTTTCTAAATCCAGATATCCTGCATCTCTGTACCTATCAATCAAGTCTATGATCTTCTGGGCCAGTTCCATTTCTTTCCCATTCGTAGGTGTTTCCTTGTTATTGTTAAACTGACCATATATTTCCATCAAAATCTTTAGTACATTCATGGGATTGACCTTCATATTTCTGAAAACGAATCTAAAACTGAATAGTCAAGAAAAGTAAAAATAATGTGATTATCAGATGTTTACCTTGATTATCGTCAGAAAGCAGTAGCCTCACTTATTTACTGAAATTCTTAATATGCACGTCGATTTAATAACGAAGTCCCACACAACTCAAACTGTAACGCAGACTAATAGTACATGAAGCAAAGTTCCCATATTTATACATTCTTAAGGCTACGTTACATTTCCCCCTCGCTCACCCTAATAACCAATAGAAATTGTTGAAAATATTCGTTTCTTCCTCAAATGCTATAAATGACCGAGGTAAAACTGCAGTGTCCGTCATTTGCCATTTGAGTTTACTTAACTAACAATAAATAAGAGAAACTGCAAAAAACAATCAAATTTTTAATATATTGTTTAAACAAAAAAAGTTTGTTAAAAAATTCTTGCAGGACTACATTTGCCATTAAAAAATACACATTTTAAAAAAAAATCAAATTTTTTCGACTTCTAGTTTCCCAGATATCTAAAAAATTGTGGTTTTGACCCCTGATTTCGAGGGCTGTTTTCACCCCCTCAGAGTGGATGGTTGCCGATAAAAAAAAATACGTGTCAAATATTTTTCGAAGAACTATATCTCACATAAGTTTCAACAAAATCGGCGTGTATCAACTGAATATGTTCCCTTGTAAGGCAATTATTTTTTGTTCCGAGATATTTAGACTTTCGCGTATAGCATGGTTTCGAGGAAGCTTTAAAACAATTGTTTTCGCTTTTTTTCAACTCTTTTGTTCCAAGAATTGTCAAGATCGCAAAAAATTTTTTTAATCTTCACTCTACGAATATACAATTCTAATGTTAACCCTCTACTGGGGTGCAATCACTCCCCCCTGCACGTTTTCGGTACAGAATTGCGAAGAAAAAACTTTGACTGCGTGAGGTATGAAAGAATTAAAAAAATTAATTTAATAATTTCAATTTTGTTTTAGTCATGTACCAAATATGTTATAAATAAAATTACTAAGAGAACTTTGAAAATTTTCCATTCGACAACTTTTTATGTACGTTTTTATTAGTCTGGGGTGTGGTTCCACTCCTTTACACAGGATGAAGGTTGAGCAAGCCTTAATTTCTTTTGCAACTGATGGACCCCATTTTGAATATTGTTTGAATTAATGTAAAAACATTTTTTTAACGTTATCTCGGAATTCGCCTGAATACCCACTAAAAGGTTGTGGGGAAAGGCGGAGAAATTGATACTGCCAAATCTCTTTCCTCAACACAACTTTATTCGCGTGACTAACTCACGGTATACTGATCGAGACCGAAGTGTCCTTCACAGCGACTCCTACAAGACTCCCCGAAAAAGGGTCTCTCCACAAAGCTGGAAGAGACGGAAAAAAGAAGTAGATAGTGGGGGAAAAGTAAGGAGACGAAAGTAAGGAGAGGAAAAGTAAGGAGAGGAAAGCAAGGAGAGAAAAGTACGGGTAAAAACCCAGGAGGAGAGGAAGGTCGAAGAAAGGACATAAAGGATACGCGGAAAAAGGTAATCGTGGAAGAGTGTCATAAAAATGATGGAAGGGAAAAGCTAGACACTCAGGAAAGGATGTAATAAAAAAAGGAAAGGTTCACTGGGGCCTGGTCCTGGACAGGCCCCAGCGAAACGTGGGAAGAACAATGAAGAGGACTAGGCTCGCGTGGATCTGGTCGCCAGATCTATACCAAGACTGACCAGGTCCCCGCGGAAAGGAAGGTAATAGGAAAGGAATAGGGAAAAAGGAATTACTAAAGAACTATAGTGGCAGCAACGTAGGGCAGCGCCAAGGCCGCCACAAGGTAGATGTAAAAAAATTATGGGTTTGTTTAGAAAAAATTTAAGGTGACCTTAAAAATTTCAGAGACAAAAGAGTTGACAAAATAATTGTCTTAAAGCTCTCTCTGCATCGTGGAATACTTGATAAAAAAATGTTCGATCATCCTTTGTGTTAACGAACGTTGAAAATGGTTGCAGAAAACATTCTTTCACGACTTTTTCCCATTTTCGTATCATAACAAACTGTGCTCCACTCATAATTTAGTATTTTAAATAATTACAGTACGGTCATATAGAATTCAAAAAGTGTACAACATAAAAAATTCGAAATCCGTTATGTTAAAATTAGAAAATTAGAATTTAGATGACACAAGTTTGTGACTTTGAGTGTACCTGAACCCATTTTCGGCTATCCAGAAATGTATTGTCGGGACCAGAAAATAAATGAAATTCTAAATATAATAAAATAATATTTATTGATGATCAACATCAAATGTATGAGACGAACATTAATAAATATTATTTTATTATCTCTAGATGCCCTAGTAGCATTTATGGTTGACCAAAAGTGGTCAACGATTGGGAGTTAGTTGGGATACGGTTAGTGGTTCTGCCTACAAATTCTCAACATAGGGCCTACGACGAAAAATTATATCAATTTTCCAAGGAATATCCAACGCTGGGCTTACAGTTATTATAGATAGTTAATTAACGTGAAATTTACGATGATAATACTAGGTATTATATAGTATTAGCATTATCCCACCGAAAATCGGCCAACCAAAACAAACAAAATTTTGCTGCAACCAAAAATGTGTTATAGTCCAAATTGTTATTTTTCGTATTTCTGAATATACATATGTACTGTCACGCTGCCTTTTGTCACGTTGTCCCGGGCAAGGGGCAACTCCGAGGATTTACAGGCCGCGCGCGGCCGTGCGCTCGCGGTCCCCTCGGGACAAAATCGGGATCCTCGGAGACGTAAATACTTGCAGCCGCGTATGTTATCCTATTCGGGCGCCAGGTACCGGAAGGGTACCGATAATCGTTCCTTTACGCAACCTTTCTCGCGGGCGCCTCCGAGGATCGACGAGATACGGAGGGCGACCGGCACTGCCAAGGTTCCGACGCGGAAGGAAAACGGAGACAGCCCTCACGGCAGGGCGGATCGCATGGGTTATAGAAAACTGACAACGTTTTAGGCTCGATCTTACTTTTATTGCGCGTCAGGGCTTACAAATCCGCGGCCTCGTGGCCGCACCGGAGAGCCCGCGCTCTTCATACAATTTCTCGGACGATGGTAGTGTCCCCAGAGCCCTTGGTTGTCAACTTTACAAATGCTACGCAGATGGTCGGCGCGATCCGAATGTTTGGGACAGTGATACCAGAATCGTGGACCGTGAGTTTTTCTCCTCTGCTGCTTCAGCTGGCTCAGCCCCCCCCCCCCACTCTGATGTACCGTGGGTTTCTACGTTACTTCTATGCGCATGCGCTACACACGAACGTACCCCCACTCTGTCAGTGTGAGTGCCTGTTCTTTTTTAAATCAAAAGTTATAGCAAAATGTGTGCCGTGCCGCGCCGTGCTGGGAATGCGCTACCTCCAGATTGCGACTCGTGCGTCCGAAACTTCGAATTTCGGAAGAACGCATCGAGTCGAATAGGCAGCTCACATGAACAGAGTAGAGGTATGTTTGTGTGTGTAGCGCGCGTGCAACCGAACAGGCACTCACACTGGCAGAATAGGGGTACGTTTATGTGTAGCGCGTGTGCATAGAAGTAACGTAGAAACCCACGGTACATCAGAGTGGGGGGGGG
>CM052216.1:10918323-10937303 GCA_028454225.1 Lasioglossum leucozonium | reverse complement strand
CCGCTATTCGCTTGCGGATGACGCTGGCAAAACTGCCACGTCACAACTGTTAAAACAACCGTAAAGGAGAAGATCAGAATAAGATGTTAACGGGTCCAGCTAGTCGTTCCTATTACAGTGACGATGACCCTACGTTGAATATGAAGGTTGGCCCTACGTTG
Organism: Lasioglossum leucozonium; assembly: GCA_028454225.1. Classification (NCBI taxonomy): domain Eukaryota; kingdom Metazoa; phylum Arthropoda; class Insecta; order Hymenoptera; family Halictidae; genus Lasioglossum; species Lasioglossum leucozonium. Next base: position 10,937,142 of record CM052216.1, on the reverse strand, counting down.
GCCATGGTCGTTGACCCAACTGTAAAAAAAGACGACATTTCTAACGGTTCCCCAACCAATCTTCCAACGAAGACCCAACAAAATGCCAACCATAAATGCTACTAGGGTGTATAAGGTACTATTGGCAGTGTAGTTACGACCAAGTAAAACAATACATCGAGACATAAATACATATATTGTATGTCTATGTATTTACATAATATATTTATATATTTATATAAATACATGTAAGGAATATTATAAGTTAGGAAAAGAGTCCGTAAAGCCCGTAACTATATACAGGGTGAATTCGATAAAGCAGGACACCTAAATATCTCCGTTACTTTTCGTTCTACAAAAAAACTTCGTAGGACAAAGTTACACTGTTTGAAGGGCCACTGTGACGTGGCAGTTTTGCCAACGTCCTCCGCAACCGAGTATCCAAAGACCGGGTCACCCTCTGGCAGAATAAATGCGAGATGGGTAGTGGCGAGCGCTCGCTCTGGGCACGAGTGAGACTGGTGGGCTAGCTCTGATACTTCTGAGCGTCGCGCGAATTTGCGCGACGCGGTTCCACAGGACCGTAACCGGGCCGGGGGGGGGGGACGAGGCACCTACCCCGCGGAGAAGGAAAAGAAAGAGCGGCACAGGCGAAACTCCCACTCGGCAGGCGCGAGGGATTCACGCGGCCCAGGAAGGACAACCTGGAGGCGTCGACGAGGACGCGGTCCCGAAACAGGAACCTCAGCTGTCTCGCCGTCGTCTCGTCCGGTGGAAAACCTGATCAGTTCCCGGATAGGACCGCGTCAATCACCGAAAAAAGAAGCGGCCAAATAACGAACATCGCTGCCAGGGAGCCGAGGAATTGCCGAGCGTCAGGGACCGTCGCGCGGGGCCAGGCCCCGACCGAAAATCTATGAGCGATAGGTCGAATCTTCCGCGGGGTAAGAGCGCGGAAAGGGGGGGATGCTCCGCTTCCGCATTCCCGAGTCATTGCGCTGAGAGACACTTCTTCGTTGGCTCGAGTAGAGATTAGTCGCGTCAGATTGTGCGAATTAAAATTGTGATCGTTCGCGAGGAAGCTGCCGGAACGAGGGACGATAAGAGCCGTTCGACAACTGCTGGCCGATCGTTGCCCTAGGTAAGCCTCCGTCCGATTTCTCTTCGCTAAAGTGATCTCTCTCGCGTTGGCTCGGTAAGCGTGTCGTATTCGTGGTCGTGTTGCGGAGACACCGACGTGATGCCGCGGCTGCCGGAATCCACGGGATCGAAGCTTCGCGAACGGTGCGAAGCCGTCGGGCAACGAACGCGCGGGGAATATTGTTTTGCGGGGGCCGTGCCCTATTTCTTATTTTTGCGGGGGCCGTGCCCTATTTCCTATTTTTGCGGGGGCTCTGCCCTATTCATTATTTTCGAGGATTCGCGCGTCGTTGTAGTTTCGCTCGAATCTCACCTCGTTCCACGGTGCGACGCCGTTACGTGCTCTCGTCGTATTTTCACGACCTGTTCCGCCGACGAGAAGAAGATTGTTACGCGTTTTACATCGGAATTCAGGCGTAGAACGCGAGCATCACTTACGCCGACGCCGACATCGCGTTGCTGCCGGATTCGACGCGTCTTGAAAGGGCCCTTCAAGGGCAACTCGCGCGTGTACCGACCACCTGTCACGCGCCGGCTAACCTCAAAACGCGGCCGGTTGTTGCCGGCTGAGCGAATGTCATCTCGCGAAAAATAAAGATCTGTTAGCCGAAATTCCGAAAGTTTTCATTACGTGAGAAACCTTCAGGCCACGGGGAACGCCTCGTGTTCGCCCCGCGTAGTCCCCTGTGCCCGTTCGCGGAAAATCTCGTTATATCGGGTGTCGCAGGCTCGTCTGAACGCTTCTCGAAGTATTCGCTGCTGTACCAGCTTAGGCCGTGATCACAGTAGACCCGACTTTGTCAGACGTCCGACATTTCAAATGTGTGGGTAGGCCCGTCTGTGAGACCCTTCTGGTTTCCGATATCGGGCCACTAGCACCAACACATGCCTGGAAACGCTCGTGCGTGTGCGCCGAAGTCGGACGTCGGACGAAGTCGGGTCCACTGTGATCTTAGCCTTAGCGTGGCACCGTCCGTGCCTGGCGCCCGAATATCCAGGCCAAGATTTCGAGAAGTGACGTGCCCCGCGACCACCTTTTGTCCCGGGTGAACCGCGTTTCGTGCGGCCGGGCGCGGCCCGGCCTCCTGGCCCATCAATACCCCGTGTCGCTAGCGGTTTCGCCCTCCTGACGACGGCGAAAATGCTGGCCGATGTGACACCGCATATAACGGTGTAAGGGAAAAAAATTTCAAGGTCATTTTTATGAGATTTCAAGATTATCGATGTTTTTTTAAATGGAATGATATATTTTCGTTAATGTAATGTTGTAGCTGTCAAAATAACGAATTCATGCATGTAACACAATATGATCTTCAAATGACCTTCAACACAGAAAAATGGTATAAATAAAATTCAACGTGTAAGATTCATTTGATGTATTTCTGTTACGTCAAATGTTCAAAAATACATCCCTTGAGCTGCAAAAGACAAGGGTCGTTACAGACTGAGCGTCACCCGAAGAGTGGCCGCTCAGCTAGCTTCTAGTCATGAGGACCCCCTGTTGGCGGTATCCTTTTTACCTGACGATACACCCCAATTCGATATTTCTCACATACATATATTGTATCATGTGTCAACGACCATTGGCTCGCTGAAAACACAGGTTCTCGTAGGATCACCGAAGTTAAACAGCGTGGGGCGTGGGCAGCGCTTGGATGGGTGACCGCTCTGTAAAAAGCCGGGAAGTGGCCCTCTGGGTGCTTTTCACGTATTGTTGGCAAAATAGGTGGTTCGGAACCCACCTTAATAAAAAGTAGGTCCCGCTGAAAGCTGAAATTGGAAATTAGGCGATAGTGTGAAGAATGGTAGAGGGGAAGAAGTTGGTAAAATGGATTTGAAATCCTGAGGGGACCAAATAGCATTACATACATACCATACATACATATATTATATCATGTGAGATGACTTCATAATAATTTATGGGATTTCAGATTGTGTGTGAGAAGATATTTCTCGGTTGGACTCTCTCTGGGACTATTATAATACCCGGACTACTGATGTCGGAGCACACCACCAGCTCGCTGGCCGTGATGTTGCGGCAATGTGCGAATCCGGCCGGCGACATTGGCCACTTACCTCGTGCTGCTGTACCAGATAGTTTGAAAACACGGCTGTACAACATGCTACACGACATGGAACAAGAAATTGCCTCTTCCTTGTAGACATCGTTTGCGATTTTTCAAACGAAATTAACAATCGATGGCTCGCGACTACTTTACAACCTATAATCATAAATTTCATTTGTCTACTCAACATAGCCACCTAAATATCATCTTCAATTGTGACGAGGTGCATGCAGAAGTTTTAATCTTGTTCAAGGTAATTATTTTTTATTTGAGCTTACCCAGACCTCAAGTGAGGTCTATACTTAATGTTCATGCATAATAACTTACAATTATAATGGTTATTATAATTGTTTCTTTTCAGTCAATTTGTTTAAATAACCACTTCATTATCGACCGGTGGCATATCTCTTATGCATATAGATAAAATAAAATTAACACAGACTGAAATTTTTGCATACATGTGGATGGGTTCAATTTTACGTGGAATGACCCGATTGATAAAAAATATTTTTCGTGCAATTTATATTATATTTTATATTTATATTTTTAGTTTCGAGATCATCTTCTGCATGTAAGTGTATACTTCTGCCCTCGTATGGCGTAGCTAACATTAAAACATACACAGAGGAGATAATCACGTGACCTTGGAGTCATCTTTGATTTTCAAAATTGAAATTCAAGAATAGCAGAAAATAGTTTCAGATAATTTGAGTATTTGACATAATAGCTCAAAATGTAATTGAGAGGGCGACCATAAATTTAATAGTAATGTTCAGGTAATTTAGAATTTAGATAATCATTTTTCTCTGAGATATCCAGATAACCTTGAGTTTTCTCAAAGTCAATGTGCCTTTTTTTAAATACCACGTTGTTGTCGATGGAAGAAAAAATTCAGCGACCTATAATATGTATAATGATCTTGAGTTGAACTCATGGTCACCTTGAAATCTCAGAAAAAGAATGAGATATGAAACATCAAATTGTACTTATTCGACGCGTTCTTCGAAATTGTATTTAATTTAGTAGAAAGATTTTTGGTACAACCTGTTGAAATAGTTCAGCGAAGTATATTTTAAGTTCTTACTAACGCACCCTGTATATCTACATGTTATCCGATGCTGTTAAAACATTTATTGAATGTGATTTGGTATGAAAACTATTTTTTGAAAAGTGTCGCAAATAAAAATAAAGGGTGCAATAGAAAGTACTGTTCCCATTTGAGAACATCGGTTGTAAAAAGTTAATCGCGAGTCACTGAAACAAAGATTTCATTTAGAGTGGCCTCTGAATTCTAATATGTAAGCAGAACATACACATGCGCGTATGTATAGTTTCTCATTTCAATTAACATGTGGATACACGTTATCGATAACGTCATTGATAAATCTTCCCTTAAAAAATCAATGCATCGAACTTTCATACGTTAACGAATTTACTTATAATAAATTATTTTTGATAAGTTGATAGATATTTATTAATGTTAATAAATATTACGGGCCCAATTATAAGTCGAATACACGATGCTGCTCGCTATATTACTGTATTATAATTGCCATTCTTAGTCATTAATAATGATTCATTATTACTCTCTTATACAAATTTAATATTTCTCAAGTTCCATTGTATTTATTTTATTTGGAAATGTTCAACCGAAAAGAAAGAATTAATTCACGATTGCTACATTTTATATTGCAAACTGAATCCAATATAAACAATTAAGAAATGTGTCAATCTGTAATTACAAGCTTAAGTATGAGGTATTTCATAACAAATTACCACCTACATATCTTCTATAGCTGAGCCGTTGTCTTTACTACTAGAAACCTTTGTAAAACCTGAAATTTTCTTTAAAAAAATTTTTCAGTGAATTTAGGTATTTCAGAATCCAAAGACTAAAAGTGTTTTATTACAATTAAATATTAGGCTTTAAAATGCCTTAACAATCTTAAAGATCAAGCTTATGTAAACATCATACTATGAAAACGAATATCATATATACTCTACCATAGCTGAAGAAGACAATTAGGTAGAGTATGCGGTACAAAAAATGATTCACAAAGTATACACGCCCACAGAGTATGGAGGTTAATAACATTGTTTATACTGAAATACAGATCCAATGTTTGTATTTTCTATTATAATTTGTATATTGTGTAATTACAATTATTCCAGTAATTTTGTTCAAATAATTGTACTTTTGTTCGAATAATTGTAGTTGTTTATTCAAATAATTTTGTTCGAATAATCATAATTAATTAAGAACGAAACGTTATATCCATATATGGATTAAAATGAGATGACGACGATCTAAGAAAATGAATTTTTCATAGTTATAGAATTGTTTCTATGAGAAAGATCAAGTCCTAGAGCTTATTACCCGGCCTTGCAAAATGGTTGACATTAATTTTGAAGGGTAGTGTACATAAAATACGTCGATATAAAATATAGGTAAAAAAGATTTTTACAGTTTCGAGAGAAGGAACAATCTTTGTATCTTAAAAATATAAGCAAATAAGTGACCATTAGAGGCTAGTGATAGCAATAAGGAAAAAATGATAACATCAATTATTACTAACATCGAGCACAAATACATATATACAGGGTGTGTATGTTCCGTCGGAGGGACGGAAACGCGGGCGACTCCGGGTATTTACGGGCGGAAGGCCGGGCCACGCTCGGTGAGGCTGTCGGTGAGAGCCGGCAGCGGATATTTACAAGCCGGCGCGATCTCGATATTATTGCGACGGAAGGTCGATCGCTCGCGCGCGTGTACACAGGTTTTTTCGCTTTTACGCGTCGAATTCGGCAATTCTAGATGGTCGCAATCTTACAATCGGGTGTACTCGATACGATTACCGAATTCCGGTGGAAAACGCGGCACAATTTCTCGGATCGTCTTCGCTCCCCGACGGCATACGATGCGGGACCGTCACGTCCTCCCACCGGGGAAACGTCTCGAAGATGGCGTACAATTTCGAATCACGAAATCGGCAACGATACGCGCCCCCCGTGAATCCGCGACTCCGCGTTAATACTGGCGTCGTATGACCGTCTTACGACGGGTACGCGGCCCCCGCTATCCGACCGGATTCACGTTAAACTCGCGGCACGTTCGTTGTCCGACCGACGACCGTTCGTCCTTTCGAATAATCGCCCCGCGGCAAAGATACGGTTTCGTCGTAGTTCGACGCGAACAAGGACCCGCGAAAACGTTACCGAGCCAACACGAAATGAATCACTGAGATACCATAATTAAGGGAACCTCACAAGCGCTTACCAACGGCAACGACTGGACGGTAGCAGATGATCGGCAGTCTCGTCCTTCTAATCGTCCCACGATTTTCGGCAGCGGCACTAACTTTACCAATTCGCACGATAGAAATTCTGACACTTTGTCACGGCAGCCAACGCCCCAGTGACCCAATTCCGCCCGGCCCAGCAACGCGGAAGCGAGGCGTCCCCCTACTCCCTGCCCTATTACCATTCGTCGCGGCGCTCGGGCCAATCGCACGCGGTTTTTCCGCAGGATCTCATCCTGTCGCGCGGGCCCCCCCGGCTTTCGGGAAATCGCATTTCTTCTTCTGCCGCTTCCAGGTTGTTGCAGCGGCATATCGTGGGGGAGGGAAGACTTGACAGCTCCGCTCCGGCCGTGGACCTTTTCTAGCCGGGCGAGACAGCGACGAGGTAGAGAAGATGTTGTTCTCTGGTCCACATTTCCTTGTCGGTGTCTCCGGGTTTGCTGGCTCTGACTTAGTCTCTCCCTCGTTGTATCGGCACGAAATTCTCTCCTGAGCCGGTTCCGAAAGCGCCTCGTCCGATAGGAAAATAGGGTGGCGGGCTCCCCGGTTTCGGTTCTGAAAGTTCGCGGCGCCCAAAGTGGCGCGACGTTTCAAAACGCGTAAATGCTCGTCCTCTGGGTTTGAATTTCCCAGGGAGAGCGCTCGCAATCGGCCGTTTCGCATCGGCACTGCCAGAGGGCGGCCCGGCCTCTCTCGTCCGGTTCGGAGGGACGTAGGCAAAACTTGCCACGTATATATATATATACAGTAATTCATCCATAACTGTCTATACCACGGGTCTGGCTAAAGACAATTATCGTGAAGGGATACTATTCTTTGACTTTTGCCGAACGTAGTACAGGACACCAAAGCTCGAGAGGCCTTGGCAGCCGAGCAGTGAAATCCGATACCGGGTCGGGTGTATCGGTGTGAATCACTACTAATCCAATGACAAAACTTCTTTATTTTTTATTATTTTTTTATGGAACTTTCACCAATATATTCGTGGCATTTTTCTAATGAAAATTATACCAAATATGATATAATTCCGATGATATTTACCCGTGTAAGATTCGCGAATTGTCCCGGTCAAGAGAACTGACTTGAATTATAGATGACCATATACATATCTGTATATGATCCGAATTCTGTCGTGTTTGGTATCATTTTAATCAGAAAATTGCTACAAATATATTAGTGAAAGTCTCGTAAAAAAATAAGTAATAATAAAAAAGTTTTTTTATTGACATTATTTTGTGAGGACACGCGGGCCTTTGAACTATGTCTGCAACTGCGACTATCCGCGTCTCTTTCTTTCCCATACGTTGTCCTTCCTTGCATCCGAAACTTTCATCGTCCATTACACGGGTAAATATCATCGGATTATTTCATATTTGGTATCATTTTCATTAGAAAAATGTCACGAATATATTGGTGAAAGTTTTATAAGAAAATAATGAAAAGTAAGGAAGTTTTGTCAATGGATTAGTAGTGGTCTCCTGGTCTCACACCGATATACCGATCCGGTATCGGGTTACATTGGCTTGGCGGCCGAGGCCTACTGAGTTTCTTGGCCCCTCACGAGGTATGCCCCTCAGTGGAATGGGTAGGCGACTAGACAGTTATCGTTTAGACATTTTAGACAGTTATGGATGAATTACTGTATTTCACTTAATAGCAGCCTTATTACAGAGTATGTACTTTAATCTACTTGATACGCTTATATAGGAGCCAAAGTACAAGAACATTATCTCTTTTAATACATGGCCGTATGCGTTGAGGCACTTAAAATATAAGTAAAATTATCGAATGTTTTTAGAGATAATTACTACATGAAAAATATTAATTTCTGTGGTATAAAAATGTAACTTACAGCTGTATATTTTTTTTTAGTCACAATGTAACAAAATGGCGGAATTATTCGTTTATTTTAAGATCTGACTTCCTGATATGACGGGCGATTGCAAGAAGAGGATAGAAAATGTTTGACGGACAGACAGATTTAATAAAAAAAGGAAAAAAAGAAACGTATAATTAAACACGCTACAATCTCGATTCGCACTAGAGATCGCGGTTTTGAACGTGTACTAAAATACACGTGTACACGTGGTACTTATTTAAGAATTTAAGAATCCGTGAATACGAATCTGCGTACACGGATCTGCGAATACGGATCCGTCAATACGAATTCGTCTACATGGATCTGCAAATACGGATTTGTATATATATTCGTGTATTTATTTTACATGTGTATTTTAATATACGATGATATAACGTCGAACAATTTACCGCGACATTATTATTGTCTTACTTCTAACATCAACAGTCGAAAAGAATTCAATCGAAAAACAATAACGCATCCATTGTCGAACTCGAATATGCCGAACTGATCCGTATTCGCAGATCCGTGTACACAGATTCGTATTGACGGATCTTTAAATTCTTACTGCACGGTTCACGTACCACATGTATTTATATACACGTGAAATGGGGATCTCTAATTCGCACACACGACACTCTCTCTCTCTCTCTCTCTCTCTCTCTCTCTCTCTCTCTCTCTCTGTCTTTCTCTCTCTCGCTTGCTACTGTCTCTCGCAACTGTTTTCGTTCGCACGCTTCTCTTTCGACTGTCTATTCCCAACTGCCTTTTCGAATCGCTCTTACATTGTGCTTTGCCTTTGAACAGTTGCGTTTGCCTCTGTCTCGAACGCTCTCACATACACACCTATACGTTCGCAAATTTCGAATCGAAGGAACGAGCAATGGGCTTACGCGCTTACTCTGGCGTTTGAAGACGTATCGCCCGATCAACCCTTCCTACACTATTATTGTCAAAATACGGAATATCTAAATTAGAAAATTCCATAATCTAGCAACGTACATATTGTCTAAAATGTAGCGTACAAATTTTCGAAACTTTCGATTATTATAAAAATGTCTGCAGTCTGAAACTTGTTTTGTGTTAAAAAAAACATCACATTTAAATGTTTATAAAAATTGAACAATTAAAATAATGAGAAAAATGTATGCTACATTAGAAAATACTTTATAAAGAATATTTTTTCCAAATTTCGAAAACAAGCATAAAAAATATTTACTTACTATGATCTACTGCGATATAATCCGCCTCTGTACACATTGATATAATTTTAACAAATGTCAGAATTTTTTAAACTGGGTTTCACGCATTATATTATATTGTTTGAAACATCCTGGAAAGAAAAGGAAAAAGATTTGGTTATATCGAATTGTTAGAACGGCCTACCCCCTTAGATAATAATATTAACATTAATATAGATTATTATTTTTTTGTAAATAGGTTTCTCTCTCTCTCTCTCTTAGATATAAGTTTAGTATTAACTTCACAGATAGGACTAAGACGTCTTGAAGACGTCTCCTGAACGTTATTTGTTAAAAAACTTTACGTCTTTAAGACGTCTCTAAAAGATCTTTTCCACGTCTTTTTTTTACCTGATCAAAGATCTCTAAAATACGTTTTTTAGACGTCTTTGATAATGTTAAAAAGAAAAAGAAAAAAAAGTAGCCGTATGCGGGGCGCGAACCTAGTATGTACTATTAGCAGTTCCACAACTAAATACATAACGCACTGACACAGTAGAAATACTAATCAAGTTGATTCCATATTTTTAATTTTCCTGTGAGATGTTTAAGGTTTATTAGTGCCTAATAGATTTATAGAATAAATAAAGCGCTAACTATTTCAATGTTAGTTTAGTTTTTCGCGCAGAAAACGCCAAAAAAGATCGAATTTATTTTGTTTAAATATCGGTTTTCATCGGATTATAAAAATTGGTTTTTAATTTTTTTTTAATTTGAAGAAAAATAGAGATTGTCACTCTAGAATCTCTAGAACTTCCATGTGAAATCTGCATCTTTAAGACGTCTTATTTAAAATATTCAAACGGCGTCTCGAAAAGACGTCCTTTCGGAACGTAAGACGTACAGACCTAAAATAACCGTAAAAAAGACGTCGCATGCTATCTGGGTTAGGTTAAGTTAGAATAAGGTCAGGCCAAGGAGGATTGAAGGAAGCGTTAAGGAGGCGAGTGTAAAAATATTGTAACCCTTAGGGGAACAATAAAAGGCTATTTATTGCATTAATATAGATTTAGTGATTTGTGATGATTGAAAAGAGATTTCCTCTCCTTTAATTGTAATGTCTAGTTTGTTTGCTAGCTCTTTGCTTGAGGTGGTGACATTTTTGTTGTAGTTTGAGGCACTGACTCATTTGTATTGCTAATGCTTTTCTCTCTATGTACTTCTTTTTGTTTTATAACTATTCCATATTTCTCTTTTATAATTCCTAATTCATTATTTCTGTCTTTTTTTGATTGTTTGTTGCAATTTAGATGCCTCCTCGGTCTTCCTAGGAGGTAGGTGACTTTCCTCTTGTATATTCGCTTTTTGTCTAAGAGCTTTGGATATGTGGTTTAAACCGCTATATGTTTTGATTATTTTGCTATTCCAGACAGTTGAATTATTATTTGTGGAAGTACCTACATCTCCAATTCTTCTGAATTCGAAAGCTTTGTTGTCGGTTACTTTTTTGTGTGATGGGAATTGTTCTTTAATTATTTCTATTTTAGTGTCTGTAGTGGGATTTCTTGCTATTACAATAGTTTCTCTTACTGATTCTATAGCTTGCTGTATACTAACGTTGTTGTAAGCTTTATATTTTTGCACTTCTTTGTTCAAATTGTATTCTTTGCATTCAGGATTGAACACACCGTGTTGCTCTCCACAATATATGCACTTTTTAGACTTAGTTTTCATACAAGCGGTTGAGTCGTGGTTTCTTCGCTAGAATTGCTGCATTTTAGAGGTTTCTTGCACCACTTTTTGATGTGTCCCTATAATAAGCAGTTATAACACAATTTAACAGGATCAATATAAACTTCTACTTTTACCCTGTATAAGCCAAATAGGAGAATACTCTTAGGACGAACATCTCCCTCAAATGTGATGATTATATTTTCTGTGGACTGTATCTTCAAGTTCTTACCTTCCTTGTTGTATACTTTTCTTCAGATTCTTTTTGCGTCTAGAATTTTTTATGGAGCCTTTAATGATTTTATTAGTTCTTTTAGTTTGTATTCAATAGAATGTCCTTTAATCAATCCTTTTCGTTGTATTTTGTATACGGGAATCTGGGCCTGCATTCCTGCTGTATTTAGATTGTTTTGTGTAACAAAGTTGTTGGCTTTCTTTTTGTTTCTGAATAATATTTCTGCTTTATTGAAGCCTCTGCTGTTGAGCTCTAAGGCTTTATTGGTAATTTGGGATATCTTCCTTGACATTTCAATTAGGTTTTGTGATCGCGCGTGTTTAATACCTAAGCCGAAGTTATGTATATCTATATTTATAATAATAAAGTTACAATTAGTGTGTGAAGGGAAGTGATTAATGGATAGACCCACGAGATTCCCTAACATTTTGCTTTTTCCTTTTTTTAAAGTGAGAATCTGTAAGTCTTACTTCCACAATAACTGTTTCTTTGTAACTGTCAGGGTATAGTCTTGCTAGTGGGGTAGTTACAGTTACTTGATCTTTGGTCGCTGCCAAAAAATAGATTTTTTCATTATCGAAAATTGTGATTCTCTTTTCTGTGATATTTTTAGGCATTGCAATTTCACTTCCATTGTGTATGTCAGCTGTTTTACGTTTTAGCGGGGTATATCTGTTCGTTTGTATCTCCTTTTCCTCCATTGTCTTTTGGTATTAATTTGTAGCCCCCATAATAGACATGACCCCAGATCAACTTAGTGATATATTAGATTGAGTATATGCATATATTGGTAATAGAATTTAATTTAGAAGTGTTTAAGGTTGAATCAAATATTATATTGTGATATTTTTGTGTTTAATTAAGTGATTTTATAACTCTGTTACAAGATAACATCGACGCTCGTATCTTGGACCGCTATCGATCCGGCACTGTCGACTCTGTAGCCAACGGATTCCTTTTTTTTTTTATTAATAACATCTGAGGCCATTGATGGCCCATAGATACATGTTAATTGTTAATTTTACTTAGTAATATTTATTATGAATAAGAATATATATTTGTTAGAATTTTCTTTGTAATTTCGCGCGTATCGAGCCGGCGATCTGAACATTGTTCTGTGCGTCGCGCATGCGTCACGCTCCGACCGTTATCGATCGAACATATCGAACCGAAGAACCTTTTTCTTTCCCCATTGTCTCTTTGTCTCGTCTAACAGAAGCACGTGGCGTTTAACATTAAGATCCATTATCCGATAAACCAGTATATATATTGTATAATTTTTCACAAACGCGAATCCACTGTTTATTCGGCATTCTAAGAATAAAACACATAATCCTAATAGGTTATGGGCCCAGATTGTGAACTATTTGAAGGTAATAATTTGGATAAAAATTTTTCGAGGTTAAACGTGAAACGTGCGCAACACGTGCAGTGAGAATGTCCCAAACGAGTACCTTGAGTAGTGTACGTATTGAGTTGTTAACCAAGGACAATCACGATACATGGAAAATACAAGTGAAAGCCTTGCTTGTTAAAAATGCAAATTGGGGTTACGTGAGTGGTAAAATCCCTAAGCCGTCCACAGGGGCTGATGCAATCGCCACGTGGGTGGAAGCTGATGAAAGGGCGAAATCAGATCTTATTTTGTCGATCAGTCCTTCTGAATTGAAACAAATACGTGGCTGTGAGACTTCACGAGATGTGTGGCTCAAATTAGAGTCCGTATACGCCTCGAAGGGACCGGCGAGGAAGGCCACTTTGTTAAAAAACCTCACGTTATTACATTTGCAAGAGGGCGAGGACGTGCGTGAGCACGTGTATAAATTCTTTGACACCGTTGATAAACTTGAAGACATGCAGGTAAATGTTAACGATGATTTACTAACAACAATGTTGCTGTACAGTCTTCCAGGCAGTTTCGAAAACTTTCGATGTGCAATCGAGACTCGCGACGAGTTGCCAACCCCTGAGAATCTCAAGGTAAAGATTCTAGAGGAAATTGAGGCGAGAAAACAAGCTACCTTTTTGGAAGCACAGGGTGCAATGGTAGCTAGACGAACTGGTAGAGTAATGTACAAATCAACCGAGCATTCCATGAACAAAAGTGGAAATCGATCAAACCAAAGCGTTTTCAAGTATAAATGTTATAAATGTCATCAAGCGGGACATAAAGCGTCCGATTGTCGAAAGAGGAAAGAATATTCATCTGCAAACGCTGAGGAGGAAGTTCTCGATGAGAGCTTTGCTGTGTTCAGCGGCTTTGCGACCGCGCACCATAGTGAACAGCAGGCGGAGAACAACAAGGATCAGCGGAAGGTGCATTGGATCCTCGACAGTGGGTGCACGTCGCACCTATGCGGCGACCAAGAAAAATTTAGTCGTCTGGACACGAGAGCTAAAGGGGATCTGAATCTGGCCAGTCATGGAAGCACAAAAATTGAAGGAAAGGGCGCCATAAGGTTGTCAACTGAAGCAAATGGAGAAAAAAGGTCGGTAGAGTTCCAAAATACACTCTTTGTACCAGACCTTAGATCTAACCTTATTTCAGTCGCAAAAATAACCGATCATGGGCACACTGTAACCTTCATGAAGGACAATGCTGTAGTGACGAATGAGGCAGGAGAGGTTAAGTTGAAGGCCGATCGTAAAGGGGATTTATACATAATCCGAGAGTCTGTCAACCTTGCAACTACCAAGAAAACAGATCCAGATGTACGGCGGTGGCATGAGAGACTCGGCCACGTAAACCCCAAGGACCTAGCTCAAATATTACAAAGGTATTCCCATAAAATACCGAACGAGGATCTTCAAGATTTACGCCAGTGTGATGCGTGCCTAAAAGGAAAGTTGACGAGACTACCATTTTACAAGGGCGGCTCGCCATGTCATGTAAAATTGGAGGTTATACACACAGACGTCGCAGGACCAATGAGGGTCCAGTCGCTAGGAGGCGCCCGATATTTTGTGACTTTCATCGATGACTGCACCCGATGGTGTGAGGTGTACCTTTTGAGCAAAAAGAGTGGCGTTCTGGATGCTTTTAAGGCATTCAAAAGCCTGGCAGAAAAACAGACCGGTGCATTTATAAAGTGCCTCCAATCAGATAATGGCCGTGAGTATATTAATGGAGAGTTTGAAAATTTTTTGAAGGAGGAGGGCATCGCGAGAAGATTGACCGTGCCACATACTCCGCAGCAGAATGGAACTGCGGAGCGTATGAACCGCACTTTGGTTGAGATGGCAAGGTGCATGCTGCTGCAATCACAATTACCCGAAGTATTCTGGGCAGAGGCGCTCGTCACCGCATGCCATGTTCGTAACCGGTGCCCGACGAGCACTCTTAGAGGAAAAATCCCATACGAACAGTGGTACAACGTACCGTTAAAAATCGATTATCTCCGAACCTTCGGTTGCAAGGCGTACGTGTTGGACAAGACTCCTGGAAAGGACAAATTTAGGGCAAGGTCACGAGAGGGAATATTCGTTGGATATCCGAGGTCCGCCAAGGGGTACCGAATATGGGTACCCGAGGAGCGAAAGGTCGTAATTGCCCGCGACGTAAGATTTGTCGAAAAGGTGACAGTGGAAGAAAGGAGTGGCGACAGCCGTACATCGGTTGAGATAAGCACCGTGAAAACACCAATACAGGCTGAGGAAGAAATTGTCTATAAACAGTCAACAACAGAAGCGCCGGCGAACACTCAGAGTCGAGCCCCTGGGAGGCCAAAATTGTTGAGAACAGGTCTTCGCGGTCGACCACGAAAGGTATATCAAACGCTATCAGGTGGAGAAGAAGACGACCTACAATTGTCTAATCCAGAGGAGGTCGACGACGTGTTTGTAAATTTTGCCGGACATGCCGAGATTTCAATGACAGAAGCAATGTCTAGCGATGAACGAGATGAGTGGGAAAACGCTATTCTCGACGAAATTACCAGTCTCGTATCGAAAGATACTTGGGAGATCGTTGCGAAGCCAAAAGGTGCAAATGTGGTCGGAAATCGTTTTGTACTGACAAACAAGTACGAAGTTGATGGGACCACTGTACGAAAAAAGGCCCGCCTTGTAGCGAAAGGTTTCAGTCAGAAGTACGGAGTGGATTACCATCATACGTTCGCCCCTGTGGCAAGACTTGAAACGATACGCTTTTTATGCGCCATAGCTGTTGAATTGCAACTTCAAATTCATCAGCTGGACATCACAACAGCCTATCTTAACGGACATTTGGATGAAGAGATTTTCATGAAGACTCCTGAAGGACTTCAGGAGTTGCTGAAAAAATTAGTTCATCGAGAAGGGAAAGATGACCTCAGAAAACGAGCATCGACGATGTTAACCGATTTGAAGACTAAGGGCAACGTATGTAAATTAAAACGACCCCTGTATGGCTTGAAACAAGCCGGAAGACAATGGCACGAGAGACTAACACAAAAATTAACCAGTATGGGTTTGTCCGTTGTTAGGAGAGAGCCGTGCATGTATTTCGCTAATAATAGAAATCAGCATTTAATTGTCATTATATATGTTGATGATCTTTTGATTGCTTCACAGGATGTAGATTGGATTAACAGGACAAAGCGAAGCCTAGCGGAGGATTTCAAATTGAGAGATTTCGGAAGGGTGCAGCTTTGCTTGGGAATCCAAATAACCCAGACGAGTGACGCCATCAGCATGTCTCAAGCGGCTTACACTCGTGAACTGCTTAAAAGATTCCGAATGCAGGATTGTAACCCCGTATCAACCCCTATGGAAGTCGGTGCAAAATTTGTCAAGTCAAATGAAGGATGTGAAACGGGGGAGTCACGACCATACCGTGAACTCATCGGGGCGCTAATATATTTATCCATGGCTACAAGACCCGATATCACTAATGCTGTGGCAAAACTTGCACAATTTTGTAACTTTCCTGAACAGGTTCATTGGCGTGCAGGCAAAAGAATCCTGCGATATCTCAAAGGGACAGTCGACCTCGGACTGATCTATCGCAAGACTGACCTACGGATAGTTGGGTACTCCGATGCTGATTGGGGCGGTTGCGAGATGGATAGAAGATCCTTTTCAGGCTACAACTTCATCCTGGGAGGTGCCGCGATTTCATGGAAATCCCAAAAACAGCCAACTGCTGCACTATCATCAACCAAAGCAGAGTACATGGCATTGACAGAAGCTGCCAAGGAGGCGATGTATCTACGTGGAATCCTGAATGAACTCGGAATTCAACAAGTCATCGACGTGGTCGTGCACGTCGATAATCAGGGAGCACAATACCTGGCACATTATCCGATGTTTCACAAGCGAACAAAACATATCGACATCAAATACCATTTTGTTCGTGATGCCGTGAACAGAGGTGAGGTCACACTGAGACACTTGCCTACAGGAGAGATGATCGCAGATATTTTCACGAAGGCTTTACCTGGCCCACGACACAGAGAGTTATGTGAGAAACTCGGACTGAAATTAATTAATAAGCCATAGATAAGTTTTTTTGTAAATACGCGCGTAATTGAGGAGGCGTGTTAGAATTTTCTTTGTAATTTCGCGCGTATCGAGCCGGCGATCTGAACATTGTTCTGTGCGTCGCGCATGCGTCACGCTCCGACCGTTATCGATCGAACATATCGAACCGAAGAACCTTTTTCTTTCCCCATTGTCTCTTTGTCTCGTCTAACAGAAGCACGTGGCGTTTAACATTAAGATCCATTATCCGATAAACCAGTATATATATTGTATAATTTTTCACAAACGCGAATCCACTGTTTATTCGGCATTCTAAGAATAAAACACATAATCCTAATAATATTTAACACAACATCTGCTTTGGATTATAATATACATAACTAAACTTTTAACACTATATATAAACGATTTTACATCTTGAAAAGAAAACTATCCATCCGTATCACGCGCTACATATTTTAACGTCCATCCTCTTAGAGATATCACAGCAGAGAGAGCCGGTCGACCAACCTCGCTAGGTTGCTACGCTAGAGAAAAAATGTTGCCAACCTCATAAAACTTAACACCCTCTCTCAACATTTTTCTCTTTCCTTTTTTTACTCAACAAAAAAAAAAATATCATTCTTCATACTATGTCATTCCTTTTACACATTTATGTATCTCACTCATTCTTTCATTCCATTAATGTTTACATATGCCCTCTCTTAATCTTAGACCTATTTGTTCAAAATTCAAATAGAATTTAACACTATTTAGACCTTTTGTAAGAATATCCGCTAATTGAAATTCAGTACTAATATACTCAATTGTTACAATCTCATTCTTCAACGCGTCGCAAACAAAATTTATTTTGACATCTATATGTTTTACCCTTTTATTGTTTTCAGGATTCTTTACTAGCGCAATACATGACTGGTTATCTTCAAACACCTTGAAGTTCGGAATCTCCAGACACATATCTCTGAGTAATTTTCGATACCATAGTCCTTCTTGCACTGCTGCGCATAGTGCCACAAGTTCCGCTTCCGTACTGGACAATGCCACACAGTTTTGTTTCCTCGTAATCCATGAAACTGTGTTTCCAAAAACCTTTATCATATATCCTGTGACTGATT
Source organism: Lasioglossum leucozonium (assembly GCA_028454225.1). Taxonomy (NCBI): domain Eukaryota; kingdom Metazoa; phylum Arthropoda; class Insecta; order Hymenoptera; family Halictidae; genus Lasioglossum; species Lasioglossum leucozonium. Next base: position 10,919,078 of record CM052216.1, on the reverse strand, counting down.
ATCTGTCCATGGTATCTTGTGCCCAATCCGAATCAACTTTGCTTGTACCATTAGTGCATATTCCTTAAAACATTACAGTACATCACTTTTATTTGTAATCATGTATACATGTATAAAATTTGAATGATCATCCACAAATGTGACAAAGTATTTTTCTCCATTATGTGACAATGGTGTAACGGGACCAACCACATCACTATGAATAATTTCTGGTACTCTACTTGTTTTGTCGCGACGCGTATATCGCGAATGTACCGGATCTGTGCCCGCCAAATTAATATTGGGCAAGTAGTTCTAACGATAAGGTGATACGAGATGCAAAAGACAATGATCGATTCGCAAGACAATGAAGTATGTTAGCGTTAAATGAAGCGTTTCGTCCCGGACCTGCTAGTGGACTCATCAGTAAGGCTGATCTAGCAGGTCCTGCCTTATACGCGCGCAGATAAAATGATGTTACGATACAAATTACGAATATTACGAATGATTGACAAGACAACGGCTCGTGCGTTGTCTTGTCTACTCGCGGACTGGAAAGTGTCGCAGCGCGGCGTTAGAGAGAAAATCCAACTGACGAACGCGGTGTCGACGCGATGTTCGTCAGTCTTCTCGAGCAGGAAACAAAATGTACTGATTGGTTCCTGCAGAACGTTGCATTTCCCAATCAGTATACTTTTGACGATTAGAACCTCCTTCCCGTTGCTCTGTATGAGGCCCTGGGAAGGAGGAGTGGGGCGATACCTAAACACGGGCGA
>CM052216.1:10904678-10918223 GCA_028454225.1 Lasioglossum leucozonium | reverse complement strand
CTGGATTGCCACTAGGATAGGAAATCGTGGACTCCCCGAGTGTAGTAGTTAACACTGGATTGCCACTAGGATAGGGTAAAGGTGTTGGTAGTGATCAGCTCTCGTAACTTAATGTTGTTGGATAACATTGTGGGATCTTATACTAGTGAACCGGAGTTGGAAATGGATGAAGTTCAAGAACGAGAAATCTCTAATCTTTTATAATTTCAAGAGATTTATTATAAGTAGTATTTTGGATTACAATTGTTAATATGTCGCGAATACTAATTACCGAGTTCTCGATTTTGTCGCAAACGAGTTAGCGGGGGTGTACTTTAAAGTAGCTCACTTTAAACCAGGAGGTACATTAATCGCGGAGACTGGACGAACGGAGACTACTAAAACCGATCTCGCGATATGTAGTGTTCGAGTTTCAGACTCGTACTAACCCGTTTTTGAGGAGGACCCGGGTCCCTTATATACCCTCTAAAATCGGTCTTACAGAGGTGGGGGCCACGTGTTTCTGCTTACTTTACAATTTACCATCAAGGGGTTCCAACAACCCGCTATCAAAAAACCTTCGTGGAATCGATATCTCCGATTATTCACGGGTCCAAACAACGCGATTGCCCGAATGGGCGACTGACGTAATACTGTTTATTCCAAACTACTTGACCGGACCTCCTGTAAGATCACATAGCTGCAGGAAGAGCGATTTAAGTATGAAGGTGAAGCCTCCATACGCAACAATCGAAATACACATTTTATGTTGTATTGATTTTCGTCATAGAAATAATAGTGTTTGAAAAAAACGATCTCACTCTGGTCATACATATATGTATAGAGTGAGCTTTCAATCTTGAAAGATTACTCCTGGATTTTCGTATGCGTGGTTGTCTCTCCGCCCCCTCCCACAACCTAAACCAAACTTACTCTGATCGCATAATTTTCCCTTTTCTCAGAAAGTATTATCTTTATGACAAAAGTCAATACAACATAAAATGTGTATTTTGATGAGACCTACACCTTTTATCTGAAGTATTTTTTAAAATTCCCATTATTGACTGAAATAAATGGAAAAAACTATGATTTTTATGGGTTTTTCACGGTTTCCGCTATGAAAATAACATTTGCGCAAATTTTCACTATTATATTCGTAATCAGCACGTCAAAATACGTAAGAATATTTACCAACGGATTCCTACATGAAGCGAAACTGTAGCGACATCTAACTGTAAAACCAAGAAGCTCTACAGCATCAAAATTTAGTTATTTTAGGTACAACCCATTCAAAAACAGTTTAATTGGCCTCAAAACTTTCTGATCATCGAGGCTATACCTTGCAAATGGTCATGAGATTTTTAAAAATTGTCTGCTGTAATTTCGAAAAGTCTATGTTCTGACTTGGTTGCAACTTTAAAAATGTATTTCATTTCGAGGAAAACATTGTTTACAAGAAGGATTTGTAGTGAATTAAGCAATAATACTCAAAATTTGAAAAAATGGTAGCAATTAAATATACACTGGATTAATTAAATTCGTGAACTATCGGTAACGTTAGGTGCAATATTGAAATGGTATGAGGATTTTGCGGATTCTGGAGGCCTACACAGAAAAACCCATAAGTTGCAATGTCTGCGAGAGTCTTAAATCTGTGGTTCAATTTGTTCATATTTATAATGATCAGTAGACATTATACATTGCAAGCAATGTATTTTTCTGTCTACGATTCTGAATTACCGACTCTGTAGAAAATGCTCTAGTACGACAGCGGACTCTATCGAAATGGAACGGTCATCTAGTGAACTACATGAGGTTGCAACACGAAAGGTGTTTGTCTGAAGAAGCTAAAGAAGCTAGATTTTACAGCGTTGTCGGTTTTGGAAGAGTAATGTTGTCGCATTATATTAGCACAGACGAGGTACAAAAGTAGAGTAGACCAATCATCCAATGCATTTTTTTATCTCACGTTCAGATGGAAACAGTCAACTGGTGAATAATATCAGTTGTTTCTTGATATATTCATAATATGATATACGGAGATAAACAAAGACATCGGTGATATAAATTATTCGGAAACAGTACTAAATTAGTAACAAATAAACAATTTTAAATATTATTTTAATCCTCGTACGCCTCTCGTGTCAATTTGAGAGTTTTCCCAAAATAAGTTATACTGTTCTGTTATTGGTAGGTAAATTTGCCTGAAACTTCGTGATTTTTATATTTTTAATGCAAAACACATAACCGAAAACCCTGAGATGTAAATGTTAACTCATCAATTTGAATAAAATGACATCGAAAATTAACTGTTTACCTTGTTATTTTATCGATTTTTTACCACTGTATCAATTTGACACCAAAGGATAGGTTCAGCTTGTGAAATGAGAGACGGATGAGTGTTAAGACAATAAAATTTAAATAATTAGTTAAAAAATGATTACAAAAAATATATATTTATTATGGCAATTATCGATAGAGGGGAATGATTTTTTAACGAATTTTAGTACAAATTTCATCGCGATATCTCGTCGAACATAAAGAAAAACAGCGCGTGGACGACAAAGAGGGACTGAGTTTCGAGCCAGCCGGCACAGTTTAATCCTCCAAGGGCTGTGCCTGGATCTATTTTGACCCGGAACATCAAAAATGTCATTTAAGTACTCAATTTGTGAAAATTCCACTAAATGTATAACTATTGCATTGGGGATATCGGAAAGACTAATGTGTCTATACGAAATATCAGTTAAAATTATTAATTAGAGCTGTGAACATCTAAATATGATACAGCATAATTTCGCATTTTTACTTATTAGAAGTGTGATCATAACTCGCTATGATGTAGGTAAATATGATTGAAATGGAGAAATTAGTTCATAATTAATGAAACTAACAACTTGTTCAGTGATCGCTTCCGGAATAGTGGAAGCGAATGGCGCACTAGGTCTTTGGACTGTTGTGTTTACACCGATCACTTCTAGAGCAGTGAAACCGTCAGTGCATCCATTGAGATCAAATTGAGAACAAATGTAAGATGCGACAGGAAATGAAGATGGACAACTAGAATTTCCCTTAGAACATTGACGTTTCAAGAATCGGCTGTCGTTGGTTTGCAGTGGCGATACTGCACCGATAGCAACGGAAATCAAAAGAGGGGTGTTTAGTCGTGCACTTTGTCCACTTGAGAACTAGTACAGCTTGTGCAAAAGATACTCTTGTGCATATTGGCTTGCACCTTCGACACTGACGCTAACAGTGTCGACGAAATAAAAAACTTGTGTACTTATTGGAATTTGATTCTAAAATCGCTCGGAGGAAGAATCGTTGTCTTTAACCTTTCCTATCGGGCGTAGTTGCTTGACTGATCGGATCGCTATAGTTCTTTTTGCAGCTAACCCCGCTGTGGGTGGGGTACAAGAATCTCTGTCTGCTGTTTGTTTGTCATTGGTTGGTTTGCGTGCCTTCTCCAAGCAGACTCACCCCCTTGGATATGGGGGAGGTTGCGAGGTGACCGCGTAGTACCTCCATTCGGTGGGCTCGGTGAGGTGTTGTAAACCTGCTCCAGGTTGGGTGTTATAAACTTTAATTACTAGTGCAATTGAAAAAGTGGCAAACTCAGGGTAAGCCTGGTCTGCCAGATATGTATGTATAATAAAACATCTGTTCCGTCTTGGGACAGAACAAGGGGTGAAGCTCACGAATTGCGAAGATCGGTACAGCAAAGTGAAGAATTACAAGACTTATTCCGAAGATTGGAATCGTTTCACATGTGTTGCGGTTGGTGTAGTCGAAGAGAAGTAAAAATAATCGAAATTATGTCATGTTCAGATTTATTTTAATCAGGAAAATCTGACAGATATGTAGGATTAATTTGTCAAAATCTCACGTGTTGCCATGGTAGGAAATAAAAGAAAACTCGCTGGGTAACAGTAACAAATGAATAAAAACGGTTTATTAGAATATAATAAATCTCAGTACTCGCACGCAGAAAAACTCGCAGGGTTACTCTCGGACTGCCTGAGTTTTCTCGTATCCCCACCCTCGTTGTCTTTTCCTCTTTTCTTCTATCTCTCTTACACTCAGTCACTCATTCACTTATTCATTAGTCTTAGCCACGCAAAGTTCCCTGAAACCTTGGCAATAAACTCAGGTCACTTGAAACCGTCCACTCTGTCCCAAACGCTCTTCATTTGCACCTCCACGTTTTTCCAAACCATGTTGTAGGCATCCGTCCTCATCCATTCAGTGATTTACATCATCCGCTCTGGCTCATTCCGATTTTCACTCCTCTGGAAAAACCCTACAAAAATATATTAGATAATAAAAAATAAAAAAGTTTTGTACTTGCGTTGCCATTACAATTAACACGTAGGTCTTTGATCTATGTCGACTGCTACGACTCTTTGCAAATTTTCATCGCTTATTAAATAAGTAAATATAATCGAAATTCTATCTTGTTTCCTGTTGTTTTAATTTGAAAAGTTTCACCAATACATTGGCAAACGTTTCATAACGAAATAACCAGAAGTACCAATGTTTCATCATTGCATTGATTTTGCCTCACCGATATTCTAACTAGTGGGGATAAAATTGTAACACTTTCAGTAGAGACGATTTTCACACTATGGGAGGTAAGACTGTATTACCATCCACAGGTGAATGTACCACAAGAGTTCATCTAAAATTATGTTTTTTGTAATCATTTTTAAATGACTAAAAAGATTACGATGATATATACATACAGCGAATTTCTCTCGACCATTTTAGAAGAAAAAATTGTAACAGCATGTCCGTAATACCTCACATTTCGAATTAACTTAGGGTGAGTAGTTAGAGGTGGAAAGAAGAATGAACATTTTCCTATTTCAGTGGACTGGTCTTTGTATTTTGCGTGATAACAAAGTGTTCTGTCGTCTTCATTTGCTCATGCACATTATATGAACATCCGCTATTGGATTAAATTTATCACAGGCCATTGCCATTGAGTTGAAAATCAGGGCACTAATAAAAGAAGTTGTAGTAATAAAATAATTTTTAGATTGCGACTTCCTCGTTAACATGTGTATAAAAAACATTAAAATTTACAAAAGCTGAAAAATAGCAATTTTACTTGCCCCTGTTCGTATACTCTATTTGTACTGAAGATTTTAGTTGTAGAAGACTTTGGAGCAAACTATGATCTACATTTCAAATTTGATACACTGCGCATCTTATTGAAGACAGTAATAGATAACGTGTATAATTTAAAATAAGTATTGCCAAAGGAAGCGTAATCGATCAAGAAATGTTGAATCAGAAATACTTCGGACGTTCATGAAATTATTCAACGATTATTATCCAACTGCAACGCAACGCTCAGCGAGACCTGTCGCCGAGCCGGAAATCGTTCATTATAGCTGCGCTCTGATTGGTCCGTGTTTTTTGTTAACTCCCAAACGTAGTCACGGCGCCCATTTTTGTAAAGGAAAATGTTGCTTTAAATCACCTCAGGAACCTCTCATTTCCGGGAGTTGAAGGAATTTTGGGACACCCTGCATAATATAAATTGTTTTTTTTCCTGGAGGCACAAAATCATATTTTGCGGGCGGGTCCTAAATTCGTAGTTCCGTCACTGGTTTGCATTAGTTGTGCGATATAGGATCCAAATAGAAATTAATTTCTCCCTTTGGTGACTTCATGAAGCTTTACGAGATTATTGATACTGTTACGAACCAGGGCCGCGAGCAGCTCGAGTGACTGGTGAAGGGATATCACCCTAAGAATATGGTCTCAATTTGTTAGTTGAGGTGCGCGGACGAACCCAATGCTTGATTGGGGAGCCGCTAGGATTATAGACGGCGAGGACGAACCTGATACGATTTCAGGAGCCTCTAGGTTTGGAGTCAAACACAGACGAACCTCATGTGATTGTTAGGGAGCTGCTAGGATAGTTGAAACTTCGTGAACGAACCCAATGGTAGATTGGGGAGTCACTAGGAGTAACGCGCAGACGAACTTGATAAGATGTGCTGCTAGGAGGTTGTAAAACAACGCGGACGAACCCAATGTGAGATTGGGGAGCCGCTAAGAGGTTGACAGAAGGCACGGACAAACCTGATACGATTGTCAGGGAGCCGTTAGAATGCGGACGAACTTGATGTTTAATCAGGGAGCCAGCCGCTTGTAGGTTGGATGAAAGCACAGACGAACCTGATGCGAAATCAGGGAGCTGTTTGGATGCGGACGAACCTGATACGATTACCAGGGAGCTGCTAGGACGGTATGACTTTCCTGGACGAACCCGACGTGATTGGAGAGTCACTGGGAGGTTGGATATATCTTTGGTGGATGATTAGAATGTCGCGAACGAATCTGATACAATTGTCTGGGAGTCGCTAGGAAAAGTTAGTGGGCCTCGTAATATAGTATAATTTAGTTGATACAATTTGAGCGGTTAGATTGTACCGTGTGGGGACGTTCAACTGTTCGATTAGGATATTGGACAATAATTATGGTTTTAATAAGTTCTACTGAATTATCGGTAAAACACAAGTATATCCTAATAATAGAGACTTCGTTACATTTGTGTAAATGTCGCGATAGAATTGAATAGATTGAATAGATTGAATTGAAATAGTGTTACCTAAGTAAAGTGCTCGGTTTTGACGCACTGGCAATGCGGGGGTCTCGGAACGACTTTAAATGCTTAATAGATTTTACACCAACTCGCGGAATCTATATGGTTATCGTTGATCGAAGATTACATTAGCCCGATCTCACTGGAAGTCGATTCTACGAGATATAGTACGACGCGACACGATTCGTGACTACAGAAGTACTAGCCCACGAGTACAGAAATGCAAGGGCTTTATATACCCTTGTAACGACAGGTGCTATTTGTCAGAACTCTTGGAAAGAACGAATGGTCCTTGTCAGTACCTTTAAATAACAATCGTGTCTCATCGACGTCCAGTTGGTCGTGCGTATGTTTGGTTTTAGACTAAACATATTTTATCTAGGATGGATCTGTGCGTTTATGTAGGACGGGTCCTGCCAGAGATGATCTTAAACAACTGTTCGTCATCCGTAATAATACTCTTAAATTCTCGTAATCTTTTTGTCGTTTGAAATTCCACCCACTCATTTTTCCCATAAGTGCGTAAAACCCGCAACCTAGTTTATTTTTACACTTTCCAAATATACTGAGCTTATGTTAACACTAAACATACCACTGCCGGTCAAATGACCATTTTTATATGCTTCATTTGACAATTATTGAAATTATGAAGTTGCTTACATGGAAACCGGATCCGATAAATTTTTTTATCCAAGCACATATTGAGATAAAAATTGGACAAAATCTAAATAAATTGAGCCTTTTCATTTGTACAAGCTAAGACATTTAAATCGCTTCTAGTGCTCGGTAGGCTTAGTGTTAAATCGTTTGAGCAATTCGTGAAATTTTATATCGATTTGACCAGTTCCGAGCCGTGAACCGGCGGCATTCACTCGTCTGGTTCGTTTTTCTCATCGTGTACACGTCGCGATCAAATATGTTACCAGCCACGATTGTTGCAATTAGTCACAAGAGAAGATCGATCGGTTTCGCAGAGCCCTTCTTTTTCTCGGCTGTGCACGTTGCCGTGGCTGGATTCATCTTTTTTATCGAGAAGCGCTGAAAAATACTAGATGTCGGCCGCGTTGATAGAAGATCGCGAGAAAATCGAACTGAAAAGCTTCAACCGGCAATTCAATCTTGCGGAAGTAGGGCTGATTTCCGTAAAGCAAAACGTACAGGAAATTAATGACGCGTGATAAATATTTAACTAGAACTGCGTCGGTAAATAAAAATTTGCCAGGTTCGCGATCAAAATTCATAAAAATAAATGTACAGGATTTTAATCGGAATTAAATTCTACTACAATTAAGAGAGACTGCGCGCTCGAGCGAGAGTGTGGTGGCACATTCGCATACTGCTTCATGTACATATACGTACATGCAACGGTCAAAATGCAACGGTCAAAATCCAGAGAAACTTAACGCTTCGATATCGCAACGAGGAGTTCAGAAGTGGTCAAGTGTGTTTCCAAAAAGTCCGATCTGTGTTCGTTTGGTCTCGAAAATACCGATTTTTACATTATTGTGGAGTAATTTTTAATATTCGGCAGCATACTGCCTGTCACGAGGCATCCGAAGCAAGCATGACGTCACAGGCAGCCGCCAACAAATTTTCTTAAATATCGAGAGATTTAGCGTTTGTATTGAGAAAGTAATACCACTTCGACATAACCAGGACATGTACAAAGGTGGTGGTGTGTATTTTTAGTCGATTACTTATTTATTTAACACGAAAAATCTCTGGATCAGCACCTCTCAGTTCTGACATTTTTCACTACCAGCGCTAGTGTCCCTGTCCCAGCAAAAACTGAGCGCAAGGTCGATAATTAAAAAAGTCTGTACATCATCCACGCAAACACTAACTACATTTATCAGAAACTTTCGTCACGCTTACTTTCGGTGCCACGTGACAGGCAATATGCTGCCGAATGTTACAATAACTTCACGATAACTTAACAATCGACAAGAAAATTAGACTGACGTCACCTATCGGTCGAAAATCTTACTAATCAGCTTCGTCTATTGGCCGTTCGTACGACCATACCGTGACGATCAACTCCGTCTAGGTGAAATCCACTCAGGCTCTCAACATTCTTTGAAAATAAATACTTCAAATATTCTATGAACAAGAATACACGCATTAGAGTGTATTTACTCTTGTCTTTAAGCACCTATTTTTAAATATTCTTTCAAAAGGTTTCTTAAAATATTTTATGTATTTTACCAGATAGCACGCGATGTCTTAAAGATTTTTTTTTTTATGTTCATTTTAGATCTGCAAGTCTTACGTCCTGAGTAAATGTCTTTTTGAAGACATCGTTTGCACGTCTGAAAGAAGACGTCGTTCGAACGAAGACATTCAGACCTGAAATGGACGTAAAAAAGTCGTCATTAAGACGTCGCGTGCTATCTGGGTTTCAATAATGTTCGTTTTTTTTTGCAATCAGGAAATTGTTTTCTATTTTTGAAGACAATTTGTAATTGAGTCTTGGACGGGACGCTCCCTTTCCTTTTCCTTCTCTTTCACACCACACTCAAACCAGAGGTGCTCAAAATCACATCAGGTAGCATTGTTACGTATGGAGACATAACGTGTTTTTGTAGAATATTTATAATTTCTCCGCTGAAAACGCTAACGTCCTGGCCGACCAATTTGTTTAAAGGAAGGATGACTGTGTTTCAGCTGGATGCAGCCGGCACAACACACGATTCTCCTTAGTAACAATTGTTTCGTCGCGACTGCGTTGGGTCGCGACTGTTTGAAAATGTTGCTCGCCAAATTAATCTGGGCAGCCAGTTCAATGACTTACGTGATGACAGAAGACAACGGTTGATCGATTTAAAATGAATGACGTTAATGAAAGTAAGGCTGATCTAGCAGGCCCTGCCTTAGACGCTACCGCATGCGAGAGAATATAAAAGATACGACGCGGAAATTAGCGCGGTTATCCTAATCGCTAGACAAGAAACACCGCATACAAAACGTCACAATTGATACGAATACTAGGCAAGACAACGGCTCGTGCGTTGTACTTGTCTATCCGAGGACTGGAAAGTGTCACTGCGTTCGAGCGTAGAGCTCAACTGAGTGAACTCGACTTCCAGTCCTATCGCGATGAGATAGAAAAATGCACTGATTGGTTCCTGCCGAAGTTGCATTTCCCAATCAGCGCACTCTTGACTGTTTAGGCCTCCTTCCCATGGCTCTGAATGTGGCCTTGGGAAGGAAGAATGAGATGCATAGCTAACTCGGTTGACGACGGGTCTCGGTAATTTGACCCTTCTCAACGGTCGCGGCGGTCCTTCGAAGGGACGAAATTTATGACACTCGAAACTGTAGAAAACCAAACATCTAGCAGATGTCTCGACTGGTCGCCGAGTGCCAATAGTTTGATAGTTCTCAGTCACGAACGTACCACAAATAATCTCCGAAGGAAACACACGTGAACTGTTCCTGCGCGACGGAATAACAATAATATAGAAATTTCGAGAACCCCTCAAGATTTTGTAATATGGTAATTTTGAGGGCATCCCCACTCAGTTTTCACAGTATATAACCCCTTGATTTTTAACTCTCGGGGACACTTCAAAAAGTATAACGGGAGTTGTACCGCGACCGCGCATATAGTACAAACGGACAGTAAACGTTGTTACTCTGAATCTCGTGTTGGAGCCGGTTGTATTTAGTAAGGTCGGGCATAGTTATCCTTTTGAATCAAGTAACCTAATAGATTTCCGCGAATACGGTATAAATCTATTGTGGCATAATAATTAGGCAATCGCTTCGTGTTACCCCCACATCGCCGGTGTGTCAACAAACAGGCAATAGTACCTAGATAATTACACTTTTTCTTTTTTCATACACACTCAATATTTACCAAGCCAATAACATTTGTAAGAAAAACCGTTTCTTTGTAATATACAATTTAATCATTCAGATCCAGCAATTCCTAGTTAATCATTCCCACCTGATACAATCTTACCGCTCGGGTTATATCAATCAAACTATAATATTAAAACTTACGAGGCTGTTACAAACAATAGCAAATCTCATTTTTGTTTAACTATAAACCTACACGTCGGCTACGCTTATTTATCGCTCGGGGCCCAGGCTCTTAACAGCATATTTCAGGCCCATCAAAATCAGCGAGGAGAGTCCTCCTTTTTAGATGCTTACCAACAATTCTAACGACATAATCAAATTGACGATTGGCGCTGCTTTTCATATTGCCAGCGTATAATCTTCTTCGTCAACTGGAAGATGGAAACTATGGAGTTACGATGATAAGAAGGTAATAATGGTTGCCGACGCGACGGCCTCGTCAGCCGTCGAAAAGTTTCTCTCTGCCTAAAACAAAGCGGCGCGGCGAAGAGGCACGATACATGGTTGATCCGTAATCTTGAAGGAAGGCACGGGGGCGCGTTAATATACTCTCGGGTAGCCGTCGTCTTCTTATCAAGTGTTCACATCGCGGCTTAAGTGGCAAATTAAGGTCGTGCCCGGTGATCTAGGACGATCGCCAATGCCGCAGTTGATTTTCTGGTAGATGCGCTCGTTAAGTTCGATAAAATCTCCGGGGAATTATGTAAGTTCGCCGGTTGGTGCGACGCAGCGCGGCGCGGCGGTGTACGTGCCACGTAGCGTCGTTGTATCTTTGCCCTGAGAGAAACAAACGGCGACATTTGTAGACACGGTGATATACAGTTTCCCCATTCGTTTAGTCCGCCCGGTTACCTTTACGATCTTTCCAGGTGCACGTTTGATCTTTCAAATTTTCCTTAACAGAGTGTGTGTTGGTAACTACTTCCGATAGCTTTTATTGTTTTTTTTGTGTTTCCTTTTAACACTAAACCTACAGAGCACTGAAAAGCGATTAAAATGTTTTAACTTATAAAAACGACAAGGTTCTATTTTTTCAGATTTTTTACAATTTTTATTTCAATATGTACTTCGATAAAAAAATTGATCAAATTAATTTCCATGAGAGTAACATTATAATTTCAATGATTGTTAAATAAAAAATATAAAAACGGTCATTTGACCAGATGTGGTAGGTTTAGTGTTAAATCTTTGTTTTTAGCCGATGCATGTGCTGTTGTAGGTGGTTAGAAAATATTGCAATTTTTTAAAATACCTTATTTTATATCATTTCTTGCTGCTAATTAGTCGGTTGAGGTTGTGAACAGTCATGTGTTGGGTACTGAATTTAATAAATATACAGAAGTGAGGCACCTAAACTCCCAACGAAAATATCTCCGTTGTGTTTAGTAATACGAAAAAATATTTCGTTCAGTGGTGCAATTATTGTGATGGAAAAGTTCTTTTCTCTAGGTCATATTTTCCGATACTTCAAGTCATCATCGTTTTTTTTCAACTACTATCAATCGCAGGCGGTCTGAACAATTACGCGAGTAAGGACATAGTGGACCCGACTTCGTTCGAATTCCGACTTCAGTGCACATGCACGAACGTTTCGAATGCCTCGGGAGGCATGTGTTGGTGGCCGGTACGGCCGATTTCGCTCGCAGTGGCTCGATGTCCGATTTCTACTAAAGGGTATCCCAAAACTCCTTCAACTCCCGGAAATGGGAGGTTCCTGGGGTGATTTGAAGCAACATTTTCCTTTGCAAAAATGGACGCTGGGTCTTCATTTAGGAGTTATTAACGAAAAACACGGACCAATGAGTGCGCGACCTAGACGCGTGTTGGCAAAGATAGTCCGGCGCGCCAGGCGGACAAGTTGAAGTGAAGGTCCGAATCTTTGACTTCACCGCGCATCCCTTGGGCCTTAGATTGTCGTATACCTACTATTCACCACCAGCTGTGCGGTTCGTTGACCGTACGTCCCTTACCGTTCGGCACTGTCGTATACCCAAGGACAGCTGTGTAGTTCGTCACTAAGTGGGCCAGTGACTCACATTTCGAAGCAGCAAGTGGATTTACGGCTAAATAAGTGAGTTTTTACAATACATAATTCAAAATTTCTACTCCTTCGCTTGTCGTTCCGTCGCGCAGGAACAGTTCACGTGTGTTTCCTTCGGAAATTATTTATGGCACGTTCGTGACTGAAAACAATTAAACTATTGGTACTCGGCGACCAGTCGAGACATCTGCCAGATGTTTGGTTTTCTACAGTTTCAAGTGTCATAAATTTCGTCCTTCCGAAGTACCGCCGCGGCCGTTAAGAAGGGTCAAGTCACCGAGACCGGTCGTCGACCGAGTTAGTTAGCATCCCACTCCTCCTTTCCAAGTCTTCATTCGGGGCTACTGGAAGGAGGTATAAAATGTCAAACATACACTGATTGGGAAATGCTATTTTCGTACAACACGCGAGCAGTTGTCTTGTCAAGAATTCAGATTAATTGTGACGTTTTGTATGCGGTGTTTCGGTGTCCAGCGATTAGGATAACCACGCTAAATTCCGCGTCGTACTTTTTATAATCTATCGCGTGCGGTAGCGTCTAACAATAAGGCAGGACCTACTAGATTCGCTTTACTGACGAGTCGCCTAGCAAGTCCGGGACGAAACGCTTTCTTTAACGTAATGTCTGTTAACGATAACAAATAATTGACTTTTGCGATCACTTGAAAGTCATTGGCTGCCCAATATTACTTTGGCGGGCAACGATTCGAGCAGTCGCGAATCCACGTAGTCGCGAAGAAATAATTGTTCACTTTTTCTGGCGCGCCGGACCATCTTTGCCAACATGCGTCTAGGTCGCGCTCTGATTGGTTCGTGTTTTTCGTTAATAACTCCTAAACAAAGCCCCGGCGGACATTTTGCAAAAGGAAAATGTTCGATATATCAAACTTGGAATTATCGATATACAGGGTGACTCACCAAACGTTAGCACCTCAAATATCTTTGTTGTTTCTAAAGATACGTAAAATATGGTAAGGACAAAGTTAAATGATACAATGGGGCTGACACGATGCAAAAAAAAATTTTGTTTTTATGTCATTTTTTT
>CM052216.1:10756124-10904578 GCA_028454225.1 Lasioglossum leucozonium | reverse complement strand
GGGCTGACACGATGCAAAAAAAAATTTTGTTTTTATGTCATTTTTTTGGAGATATCAAGGTCACCTTGACTTTTTAAAATGGAACCACCCTTTTTTTAAACACCTACAATGATAGTCCCTTTCATTAGGAATTCAGTGACTATAATTAGTCCAAGGTCATTCAAGGTCAAGGACAGGAAAAACTTATAAAACTAAAATATGGAAGCAGAATACGTTTATCATGGTTGAGACTTGTAGGGAATAGTAAACATACTATGGTCGTAGTTAAAGTAAACATACTAAGGTTCTTCAATGTTATTCAGCATTCTTATTTACTATCAGTATGTTTCCAAACGCGATTCCGCTATGTTATATTCGATGACTGAAAAGTGTGATATGATCACGATTTACTGTGAATGTAGAAAAAATGCAGTGCAGGCCCGACTACTTTATGAAGAAAGGTACCCCGAGCGAAACACTCCTTCTAGACATACTTTCACTAATACGTACAGGTTGTTTCGAAGTACTGGAAGTGTACATGCAAGACAGTACAAACGGAAGAATCCCACGACTAATAAAGACAATGAAATTAATATTTTAGCAGCTATAGCTGTCAATCCTCGCGTGAGTACGAGAAAAATTGCCCGGGAAGCAGGCATAAGTCAAAGTAGCGTAATACGAATTCTGGCCCGACATAAATTTCATCCGTTCCACATATCGCTCCATCAAGAATTGCACGGGAATGATTTTCAAAATAGAATTAACTTTTGTCAATGGGGATTGCTTCAAATTCATTCATTTTTTTCTAATGTCTTGTTTACGGACGAAGCAACATTTACTAATCATGACTCAATTAATATACGGAACGCCCATTATTGGTCTGTAGATAATCCGCACTGGCTGCGAGAAATTGATCATCAAAGACAATGAAGCGTAAACGTGTGGTGTGGTATTTTGAACGACAAAGTAATTGGAGCATATTTCGTTAACGGAATGATGACGGGACAGAAATACGCTCAATTTTTGCAAGAAGATCTGCCAATTTAGTTAGAAGATGTCCCTTTACAAAATCGCTACGATACGTGGTACCAACATGACGGTTGTCCTGCTCATTATGCACGAGTAGCAAGAGAAACGTTGGATTCTCGATATCCAAACCGATGGATTGGACGAGGCGGAACAGTTTTATGGCCAGCACGTTCGCCTGATTTAAATCCATTGGATTTCTTTTTATGGGGTCTGCTAAAAGAGACCGTGTACACGGATGCTCCAACAACAGTTGAAGATATGCGTCAGCGTATCATCACAGCATGTACGAATATCACGTCGGATACACTTATCAGAGTTCAACATTCCTTCAGAGCTCGTTTACAACAATGTATCGACGCAGACGGCCATCATTTCGAACATTTATAAAATACAGGTATTCTGCTTCCATATTTTAGTTTTATACGTTTTTTCTGTCCTTGACCTTAAATGACCTTGGACTAATTATAGTCACTGAATTCCTAATGAAAGGGACTATTATTGTAGGTGTTTAAAAAAGGGTGGTTCCATTTAAAAAAGTCAAGGTGACCTTGATGTCTCCAAAAAAATGACATAAAAACAAAATTTTTTTTTGTATCGTGTCAGCCCCATTGTACCATTTAACTTTGTCCTTACCATATTTTACGTATCTTTAGAAACAACAAAGATATTTGAGGTGCTAACGTTTGGTGACTCACCCTGTATGTAGCGAACTCGAAGTTATTGATATATTGAACTTGATAGTATCGATATATCAAACTTAAAATGATCGATAAATCGAACTTGAAGTGATGAATATATCGAACTTGAAATTATTGATATGTCGATACTTCGTCTGTGTTTGTCAATCTAGAGTAAAATTTTTAAATAATAATTAAAAAATTATGGTGCAATACCATTAATTATTATAATGTGTTTTCCGTGTTATTATGTCATTATTAACAACGGTTTTCTTGTTTATTAAATTTATTAAATTAAATAACAGTTTATTAAATTGAATACCCATGAACCTATCATAAAACGATCGTAGAACTTCGACTCGCCGATCTCCCACAAGGGGCATGGTGCCTGCTATTGCACATAGAAGTGCGACTCGATCGCACGTCTGAGCAAAAGATTAAAAGATATTGTACTTGATGCATCGTTTGTTCTGTAAGCGCCAGCTTATTTTAAGGCCCACGGTCCCTCGTGGCCAAGTGACGAATCCACACTCTCAAAGAGGTTTATACCTGGTTTATACTAAATATTAACGTCTAAATAATTCACTGTTATTTATACAGTAATAAATGGTACTATATTTGTGAAATCTATATAATTATGTGTACGCGTCGGTACTCTCCAAGACACACAGTCCTTCGTGGTCAAGCGATAAACTCACACTGCTCACACTGCTTTCCGTACATACAATACAATATACTTTTTCCTAAAACTACGCGGAATCCGTATTCGTCGGTAGATGGCGATGGCCGCCGGTTGCCAATCTCCTGACTACCGATTCGCGCCTACAGTTCTTATTCTAATATACCAATTGGAAATCCAAAACAAATAAAAGATTTAATTTTTTTCCTATTTGGAACAATTAAAAGAAAAAATTACCGGAATTGGTCTCACTTGTAAAATTGCAACTGTCCATCACTAGATTGAGTTTAATGTTGCAATAAAACCATTTCATCCGTGAAGTAGTTTGGACAAAATTAAGTTTTTTTTAGCTGCTGAAAAAGTTAAATTTGCAGAGCTAAGCTCTTTTGATTTCATTTGTAAATAACCTATACATACAATAGAGCAGTTTTGCCTCAGTAGCCGGTATCAAAGCTGAAAATTAGGATTCGACTATAATAAGCATCTTTTTCGATCAAGATGATTGCGAACTACATATTCGACGCATTCCTATCATACTATGTATTTGAATCTACTTGCGATCCTCCGGCCCATTGAATTGGGTTCCGACAAATCGTTATGCTGGGCTGTAGTACAATGGCTCTTTCATGCAGCAGAGAAGAAAAAAAAAGAAAGCGAAGCATTTCAAAAATATTAATCTCAGGACTGTTTGAAAGCTTGCTTTACATCCTATGCATAAATGGAGTCGCTGAGCTGGAATCTGGCTGGGTTCGAAGAGATGACAGGACAATGTAGCACTTTATCAAGATTCAAGTGCTCCATCCTCTTAAAGTATCATTTAACCGATACGCCGAGTTTCTTTGTCTAGAATGTTTCATTGACTCTGAAAAACCTTTATCAAGCTGTGAATCGTGGCAGGCCTGTTATTCACCTGCGAAATACAGCGTAATTTACCGTTGACTTATGGTTAAGTCGAGCGGTGGCCGCTCAATTCTCGCAAGGAGATTGATTATTATTCCTGAAATCCAAGCGGCAACGTTTATTTTATCAAGCCGATGCAGGAATTCGTTTCGTTATTAATTGTTTTATTCGGTCATTCTACCAACGCTGTTTATTTATTCCAAATATTTCATGCTCTTTCTACTGTAAGTTAGTGGGTTGAGGTTAGGAACAGTCAAGTGTTTGCCTATGAATTTAATAAATATATGGGTGCCCCAAAACTACTGTGGCGGCCTTGCCGCTGCCCTACGTTGCTGACACTCTAGACCACACGTAATTTCTTTTCCATATTCCCTTCCTATTACCTTCCTTTCCGCAGGGACCTGGTCAGTCCTGGTATACATCTGGCGACCAGATCCACGCGAGCCTAGTCCTCTTCATTGTTCTTCGCAGGCCTCGCTGGGGCCTGTTCGAGACCAGGCCCCAGTGAACCTTTCCTTTTTTTATTACCCTCTTTCCTGAGTATCTAACTTTTTACGTTCCATCGTTTTATGACACTCTTCCGCGATTGCCTTTTTCTGCGTATCCTTAATGTCCTTTCCTCAACCTTCCTCTCCTCCTGGGATTTTACCCGTACTTTTCTCTCCTTACTTCTCTCTCCTTACTTTCCTCTCCTTACTTTCCTCTCCTTACTTTCGTCTCCTTACTTTTCCCCACTATCTAGTTTGTCTTCCTTTCTTCCGACTCTTGCAGTTTTTTGGAGAGATTCTTTTTCGGCAGTCTAGCAGGAGTCTTAGGGTAGGACACTTCTGTCTCTGTCCGTATACCGTGAGTTGAGGAAAGTGATTTGGTACTATTAGTTTTCCCACTTTTTCCCACACTACTTCAATCCCCGGTAATGGGAGGTTCCTGAGGTAATTTAAAGCAACATTTTCCTTTGCAAAAAATGGCCACCGCGGCTTTATTTGGGAGTTATTAACGAAAAATACACATTTAAAAAAAGCTAATCAGAGCGCAACCTAGACGTGATAAATAAACATTTAAATAAGCTAACATAATTGCACGCCTGCATCGCCATTACGCCGCGCCGCGCCGTATTCCTTCGAACGACCGCGCTGGTGGAAGAGCACCACTGGCAGCTGCTCATGTCGTGCGAAGATATTTTGCTTTCTGATTCGGTAAAAACGTTTCAAACTTTAAGGGGGGTTTCTCAAGATAAAAGTCTGCTCTATCGGGTGGTATAGATCGATTTTCCGCTGGACCTTTATTTTTTGAGATAAATTCAAAAATATCGTCAAAAAGTGGTGTCTCTCCGTCTTTAATGATCGTTTAAACGTGTTTAAACAATCATAATGTATTAATATTGGATATCACTGTAATCGGGAAAGTCTAAGGAATCGGTTGCTGTAAAGATCAATTCAATATCTTTTATAATAACATCACAATATTTGTTCAAAGTTTAAAAATATGTCTTTCTTTCAAACTCAAATATCTCAAAAATTATGCGTCTAGGAGAAAAATTCAGGACAGATTCGGAATCAGCGCAAAAACTCTATAAGAATTGCATAGTGAGAATCGAAATCCCCGAAAAAAGTTGAAATTTGTTGGACCGTGTTATTAAACACTGTTGTATACAGGGTGTTCCAAGACTACTTCAACTCACGGAAATAGGAGGTTCCTGAGGTGATTTGAAGCAACGTCGTCGTCGCAGGTTTGTTTGAGAAACCATGTTTTGAAAAACATGGATTTATCAGTGGGCGACCTAGACGTGTGTTGTCTGACGCGGCTCCTGTTTCCACTGCCGACAACGTTGCGGTGCGCGGCCGCGACGAAAAAATGAACAAGAGGAGGAGAGCAGAAACTGAATATATTATTGTAAAAAACTCACTTATGCAGCCGTAAAACTATTTGCTGCTTTGAAATATGTGTCACTGGGTCACTTGGTAACACACTGCACAGCTGTTCCGGACTTTCACTCTTCAAACGATATATGAATCGTGTGTTTCTTTCACATAGATGCCATGGAATTTTTCCACACCCGCGGTCACTGTTCCCATCTGTCAACACATAGCTATGCACTAATAACAATTCCAATATCACTTGTATTGCAGCATGAATAAAAATAACTAGATAATACGATCAGTACTGCGGACTCTATACATTTGTAGCAAAAACGAGTATTTGGGTCCTCCAGCGAGTTGAAAATGTTTAACGATTTGATGAACAGGATTAACAAATTGGTCATTGCACGACATTGAACCTGCCTACGCATTAAAATCCACAAAGGCATTCCGAATATCCGCCCTAATAGAATTCTCGAGCAGAAGGGATCAATGCCCGTTCACTTTTTAATTGGTCTCACATATGTAAGTAATTTACTCGAGATCACTATAAACTGGTATCCAATGTGTTCA
The DNA here is from genome assembly GCA_028454225.1 of Lasioglossum leucozonium. Classification (NCBI taxonomy): domain Eukaryota; kingdom Metazoa; phylum Arthropoda; class Insecta; order Hymenoptera; family Halictidae; genus Lasioglossum; species Lasioglossum leucozonium. The sequence continues at coordinate 10,898,882 of CM052216.1, read as the reverse complement.
TAAATGTTGAATGGAATCCATAAAATAAGTGAAGATCTATGTTTGGTCATTTGGATCGTAAAATGGCAGCATCGAGAATGACCAATATCGAACGCGATCGTTTTACTCATCATTTACTCATAGGTGTACGAATCAAGCAATCACGATCAGCGAACGATGGCGCAGAGCGCTCCCATTCGCTGCACTACAGCACACGACTTCGAGATCAATATCGATCATTGATTGTTCTTCTTCGTTACTCTCTCTCTCTCTCTCCCTCTCTCTCCCTCTCTCTCCCTCTCTCTCCCTCTCCCTCTCTCTCTCTCTCTCTCTCTCTGTCTCTCTCTCTCTCTCTCTCTCTCTCTCATCGTAACCGCTGTCTCGAGTGCACGTGTTACCGCTCCTCTTTATTTTGTTGTTCTCCTCATCAATTTATTGATTCATCATTCAGTAAGTGTCTCACCTATTGATCATCACTCATTCTCATCACTGTACTCATACTTTATACAGTAATATCAGTTCGAAATCAATCATTTTGTGCGTGTATTCATCACGTGGCGTCGGCCGTTGTGGCTTTGAAAATGTCTCATCTCTTGCTCGCTCGACTCCATTAGCACAGCTCACTATCATGCTCGAGCTCATGTTATTGTTGAGATTACTCTCCTCACTCAAACTTTACACTTGATCGCTCATTCAGTCATTTGTAGAAAAATACTCATTTTGTGGTCAACAACTCACATACACCTTGACAACTCATCTGCGACCGCATGCCTACTCTCTATTATTCATCATTCATCAGAATTGACTGCAGCCAATCTTATCCACGGAAGCTATCTAGTTTGACAACATCTCAAACAATCTACACCAAATTTCCGCTGAAACATCGCGCGTTGCTACACTAATACATTGTGTATCCTGTTTTCTGAAATTATGCGATTCTTTCTCATTCTGGCTGTGGGTTGTGACTGCCACATAGCTCGTCAGCTGTCTTGAATCAGTGTACTTGCGAACGCAATCGTGTGCAGACGATTCCTCTTGTACAAACACATTTTCTTAAAACGTTGAATTAAGGTGTTTTTTATGTGAGTACACTAACATTTTATGCTTCGTGTTCGAAAGTCAAATTGACGTGCATCAAACGCAAATTAGTTGTGAGCGATTCTGATACGCATATTGTATGTGTACTGCATTTTTGTGAATACTTGCACTTGTGAAAATTCCATTCAACATTTATGGACACATTGGATACCAGTTTATAGTGATCTCGTGTAAATTACTTATGTGAGACCAATTAAAAAGTGAACGGGCATTGATCCCTTCTGCTCGAGAATTCCATTAGGGCGGAATGCCTTTGTGGATTTTAACGCCTAGGCAGGTTCAATGTCGTGCAGCGACCAATTTGTTAATAACCTGTTCATCAAATCGTTAAACATTTTCAACTCGCTGGAGGACCTAAATACTCATTTTTGCTACAAATACATGGAATCCGCAGTCTACTGATCGCATTATCTGGTTATTGTGATTTATGCATTAGTGCATAGCTATGTGTTGACAAGTAGGAAAAATTTCATGGCATCTATGTAAAAGAAACATACGATTTATATGTCGTTTGAACAGTGAAAGTGAAGGTCCGGAACAGCTGTGCAGTGCGTTGACCTGGCCGTACGTCCCTCATCGTGCGGCACTGCCATATACCTGTGCCGTTCAGACACCGAGTGGCCCAGTGACTCATATTTCGAAACAGGAAATGGATTTACGGCTGAATATGTGAGTTTTTACAGTAATTCAATCAGTTTCTGCTCCTTCTCTTATTCATTTCTTCGTCGCGGCGCATCGCTACGCTGTCGGCAGTGGTAACAGGAGGCGCGTCAGACAACACACGTCTAGGTCGAACTCTGATAAATCCATATTTTTCGTTCATAACTCTCCAATTTTTGAATAGAAAAATGTTGCTTCAAATCACCTCAGGAACCTCCTATTTCCGTGAGTAGAAGTAGTTTTGGAGCACCCTGTATACAACAAACTGTGTTTAATAATTACACATAACACACAAGGGATATGATAATAATTGGTGGGATGTACTATAATCTTCCGATTGTTATTTCAAAATTTCACTCTAGATTCACAGAAAAAGACGAAGTATTGATATATATGGAGATATCGATGATTTCAAGTTTGATATATCGACTATTTAATAGTTCGATATATCGACACATTTAAGTTCGATATATCGACACATTTAAGTTCGATATATCGACACATTTAAGTTCGATATATCGACAATTTGAAGTTCCAGTTCCATACATCAATACTTTCAAGTTCGATACATCGATACTTCCATGTTCGATACATCGATACTATGTATCGATGCTTAATGTAACGATATATTTCCGTATCGACACTTGAGCCATGAATAACAATAATTTCAAGTTGGATATATCGATAATTTCAAGTTCGATACATCGATAGATTCCAGTTCAATATATCCCCAGGTAGCACCGTACGTCCATGGGACGTCCGTTTTAGGTACCGTTTACGTCCATACGTCCTATGTCCGTTTTGTATGTCCCACGGACGTCCCTGACACCTAAATTTCGGACGTCCCACGGACGTCCGTTTTTTACGTCCTAAGGACATCCGTGGGACCAAAATTTCGGATTTCCCAGGGACGTCGTTTTTTTCGTTTTAAGGACATCCGTAGGACCTAAATTTCGGACGTCCCAGGGACATTAGTTTTTTCCGTCCTAAAGACATCCGTAGGACTTCAATTTCGGACTTAGAACTTCAATTTTATATCTCGTCGGAGTACTCAGTTTTTACGCGTGAGACATATATTAATACATATATATATATTCGAATTTCCTCATGTATTTCGAATACCTTAATGATATGTATATGATATATATATATATATATATATAATAATATATATATATATATATGTATATATATATTATAATAGTTAAGAGCTAGAGAGCGGATATTTATACAAAATAAAAAATTTGTACTTGAGTTGCATCAAATAACAGAAGTAAAATAGGCATTTGTTTTCTTAATTAATATGTTGAATAGATCACAAATAATATAACAATATATAGTATTTTTTTTTTCTTAAATTTAAAAACGCCCAGTGGCTCAAGTGATGAGGCTCGCGGTTACGACTCTTGTGGTCCCGGGTTCGAATCCCACCGGCACCTTTGAGGTTTTTTCAAAACGTGACACACCGGGATGGTTCAGAATCAACCATAATAAACTGTAGGTCCAATACGATGAATATTATTTAATAAAAAATAAAATAAATAAAAAAAATAAATGGAAGGTGGAAAATGCTGGAGCATTGTTAATGGAATTATAACCCTGAAGGGAATAATTAACAATAACGTAACCTACAGTATTTTCAAATTTTCATAATTTTTTATTTACTGAAAAATTCCACATACGTCCCAGGGAGGTCCCAGATAGGTCCGCACGGGACGTCCTATGTACGTCACACTTTGTAACACGGACATCATTCGGACATTTCTGGGACGTATATCGGACATATATCGGACATATCTCGGACATACGGACATGATTCGGACGTCCCTGGGACATACGAAGGTCCGACTACGGACGTATTTAGGACATCCATCGGACATCCGAGTGCTACCTGGGATCGATACTATAAGGTTCAATACATCGATACTTTGTATCTTTATATACTTTATGTAACGATATATTTCCATATCGATAATTCGATATGGATATTCGATACGTCGCACAGTGTGGACAAATGGCCATATATTCGGCACTTCTCTAGATTTGGTTATTAATGTATACAGGGTGTCCCAAAACTACTACAGCATCCGGAAATGGGGGGTTCCTGGGATGATTTGAAGCAACATTTTCCTTTGCAAAAATGTCCGCTGGGGCTTCGTTTAGGAGTTATTAACGAAAAACAATGATCCGGACCTTCACTTTCACTGTACAAACGATAAATAAATCCCATGTTTCTTTCACACAGATACCATGAAATTTTTCCACACTCGCGATCACTGTTCACACTTGTCACCACATAGCTATGCACTAATAACAATTCCAATGTCACTTGTATCACAGCACAAATCACAATAATGAGGTAATGAAATCAGTAGACGGTGGTTTTCATGCGTTTGTAGCAAAAATGAGTAGGTGCAGCTTAAAACAGTAGAGTGATTAAAATAATTAGAAACTCCAACGTATTATTTTCAACTTGTTCACATGATTAAAGTAAAAATCAAATATCTGTTTGACTCCTGTTCCTTGCAACAGCAGCAGCCAACTTTTATTTTGCATAAAAACCCGCAGTCTAGTGATTATCACTATTAAAAACACACATATTAGCAACCGTGAGTTTTGTACTGCTAACTGTTTGGAGATGTTCTCTCTACCACGGCTCGAACGACACTGATTTTACGCAACATTTTTCTGAAAAGTCTAGAGAGGTCGTTATGCCTGTCGAAAATGCACGCTGTAGCACGCTTACGAAAACGACGGAGTGGATACACGAAAAACAGGATACGAGAAGGATCGCAGTAAGACTAGAATTTATGGCAATCATATGTTTCACAATTCCTGCAGACTGGTACGCAGAGTCAATGCGTAACTTTTTGAAAAGGTTGTCCATCCTTCTTTTAGAAAGGTTCTTAAGAAAGATGTAGGACACTATGAACCCTTGCGGCGCGCGCACCTGACATTTCTACCTCTTGGTGGGTAAAAGGATGGACGCCGTTTTCGAACAATTTTGAACATCTTTGATGATAACTTAAGAGAATGTGAGTGTTGTTTTAACAGTTAACACATACACACATCTGTTGATCGATATTCTTAGTGTGATAAAAAATATTTTCTTCGCATTCGTACATCAGCTCTAGGTATAACTTTAATTTTCGAGGATCAAGGTCATTTCAAGATCATGCTATTATACATATCTGAATGTATTTTTCCATCAGTTACATGATGCAATAAAAAAAAAATGTACTTATGTACCAAAAAACATCGATGACCTTGACAACTCTGAAAAAAATGACCCTCGGAAAAAAAATATTCGTGCCAAATATTTGTCCATTGACACCATGCACATTACGTAACAAATAATATCTGCATCACAATAACCTGAAGACATATTTAGGTGTTCTTATTTAGACGGACGGCCCTGTATATAAAATTAATGATAATTAACTTAAACGAATTATAATAGCAGTAAACAAAATTAACAAACTTAACAAAACTCTATTCGATGTACGACTCATTCTGAATACTTTGAACATGATTAAAAATCAATGATTCCCTTTATCTTGCACACTTCTTATTAAATAAATGTCTATATCTGTAAAACCGCAAGATTTTCTTTTTCCTTTTGCTGTAATATTTCGGTGTGTTGAAATAAGTGAATCGGATTTAAGTACAACATTATTAAATAAATCTGTGTTGGCTTCCTGTCTACTGGTTTTTAGTGTATGATGCAGACGATATTTTCTGATTTCTTTGTGTATAACCCATTCTCAATGGGTATACAACATATATTAAAAACAAATTTGGAATACATACAAATGATTTATACATAATTATTGCAAAATTGTATTATCGTTATTAATAATTATTATTATGATCATTAATCATTATTATGATTATTAATAACAATTTCCATCACAATACGCATTTTTTTGCAAAAGAAATGTATTTCATATTGTGATGTACACGAATATTGAATTTTTTCTTTAAATTCCGCACTGTGACTGACGGACAAACGGAAAAATTGTTGGATAAAAATTTAAATTTGTTTACGAGAGTATTTATATATTGGTAATTATTCTCAGAAAATGAAATTTAACAACACAACTAATAAATTTAAAAAGAAATTAACAATTTTTCCACAATAGAACCTACATGAATGTTTCGAATGTTGCCCGCTAAATTATTTTTGGGCAGCCGGTTCAATGACGTTCGAGTTATCAAAAAGACAATTAATCGTTATCGTGAACAGATATCACGTTAAAGAATGCGTTTCGTCCCGGACCTGCTAGGGAACTCGTCAGTAAGGCTGATCTAGCAGGTCCTGCCTTATACGCTACCGCACGCGAGAAATTATAAAAAGTACGACGCGGAATTTACCGCGGTTATTCAAATCGTTAGACAACGAAACAAAACGTCACAGGTATTATGAATATTAGACAAGACAACGGCTCGTGCGTTGTACTTGTCTACCCGAGGACTGTAAAGTATCACGGCGTTGGAGCGTAGAGCTCAACTGAGTGAACTCGACTTCCAGTCCTATCGCGATGAGACAGAAAAATGCACTGATTGGTTCCTGCCCAAGTTGCATTTCCCAATCAGCATACTCTTGACTGCTTAGGTCACCTACCCGTGGCTCTGAATGAGACCTTCGGGAAGGGAGACCTTCGAAGGGACGAAATTTATGACACTCGAAACTGTAGAGAACCAAACATTTAGCAGATGTCTCGACTGGTCGCCGAGTGCCAATAGTTTGATTGTTCTTAGTCACGAACGTGCCACAAATAATCTCCGAAAGAAATACACGTGAAATTGTTCCTGCGCGACGGAACAATGAAGAAAACTGGCAATCATTAAAAAGTGTATAAAATTAAATGTTGCAAATAATTGCAGTTAAAACTAAAAAATTCTTAAACTATAATAAGTTATATTTATGTTAATTTGAAGTTTTATATGCAAGTAATGAATAAAACCACCGTTGAAAATGTTTACATAAAATAAATCTACGTTATTAGACGTATAAAGAATGCATACTTCTTGGTGAGCAGTACAGAATTATTATAGTAACAATGATTTACAAAAAATGTAATATTACTCGATTTTCTCTAGAGACTGCGGCACATGACAAAATTATGAATTTGGTTACTAATGTACTTGTAATTGTAATTATTCACAAAAAAATGAAATTAAACAATAAAATTAGTAAATAAAAAAACATTTACAGGTGTAGCGAGTTTTGCCATGTTTGTCCGCACTGTGCGTCGATGCTTTGTATCGATGCTTAATGTGACTATATATTGTCGTACCGATACTTACACCATAAATATCGAAATCTTAAGAGACCTCGAATGGATTTGACCTTGACGGAGTTGATCGTCACAAGTCGTGCGAACGGTCAATGATCGAAGCTGATGAATAAGATATTCGACCGATAGTGGTATGGGTCTAATTTTCTTGTTGATTTTTAGGTTATCGTGGAGTTATTTGTAATTTTCGGCAACATACTGCCTGTTACGTGGCATCTCAAGCAAGCGTGAGTTGCTGATAAATAAATTTAGTATTTGCACAGACGATGTACAGACTTTTGTAATTACCGACCTTATGTGCAATTTTTGCTGAGGAAGAGACAGTGGCGTTAGTAGCGACAAATGCCGGAACTGTGAGGTGCTGTTTCAAATCCACAGACTTTTCGTGTTAAATACTTATTACTTGTCAACGACCATTGCCTCGCTGAAAATACCGGTTCTCGTTCGATCACCGAAGTTAAACGGCGTAGGACGGGGTCCGCACCTAGGATGGGTGACCGCTCGGTAAAAAGCCGGGTAGTGACCCTCTGGGTGCGTTTCACGTGTTGTTGGCAAAATAGGTGGTTCGGAACCCACCTTAATAAAAAGTAGGTCCCGCTGAAATTGGAAATTAGGCGATAGTTGAGGATTGGTAAAGGGAGAGGTAGTGGAATGGATTTGAAACCCTGAGGGGACCAAATATCATTACATACATACTTATTACTTACTTAGTAATGAACTGAAAATACACGTCACCGTCTTTGCACATGTCCTGGCTATGTCGGAGTGGTAGTATTTTTTCGATACGAACACTAAATCTCTGGATATTTAAGAAAATCTGTGAGCGGCTGCCATCTTGTGACGTCACGCTTGCTTCGGATCCCTCGCAGCAGGCAGTACGCTGCCTAATATTACAAATAACTCCACGGTAACGGAAAAATCGTCATTTTCGAGACCAAATAAACACAGTTTGGTCTTTTCGGAAACTCAATTAACAATATCTGAACTCCTCATTGCGATATCGAAGCTTCAGGTTCTCTGAATTTTGACCGTTGCATTTGCGTATACGTATATGCGGATCTAATAATGTATGAGTGTGCCTCGCTCGAGCGCGAGGTCTTTCTTAATTGTAGTAGAATTGAATTCCGTTTATTTTTTGTCTGGTCGGTGCTGGACGCATATACGTTCGGTGTCCGTGCGAATCGACCTTTAGGCTGCCGTTGCGGAACGAAAACAGCAGGCATAGTAATTCGTCGGGGAGTTCCAGACCGTAATCCTCGCAATTAAAGTGAAACGTTTTCTTAATACTCCAACGGTTGCATGGCGGTGAAACGTTAAATTCGCGGATCCGACGTAGCCCCGCGAAACTTTCATCAAAATTAATCACTGTACGAATAACGTCGACGGCGGCGGCGGCAGGGTACTAGGAGGAGTAAAGCCGACGCGACCAACCCCGACATTTCGGCAAACATAATTCATCTGCTGGAAGCTCGCATCTCCGTGGCCCTCCAGCGAGCACAAGGACGCTGGAAATCGTGCAAACATCAGAACGATTTGAAATGCGAGCGCACACCGGGGATAACCAGCTGAATCCGCTACCTTCGACGGTACCGTCGACAACAACAGCCATTTTCCGGGAAAGTAGGACGTGCGCCGACTATACCGGCGTCGACGAAACCAGAGCCAAGTGATTACGGTCGTCAAGGCAAAGCGCCGTGTCGCGCCGCGACGCCCCGGTGGTGCTGGCCGATCGCATCGCATCGCATCGTTACGAGTCGAGTCGACTAACGCGCTCTGTCCTCGCAATGTCCCCCAAGATGCTCGCAAAGCGTAATTAATATTTTAACACGGGACACGCGGCGCTTTTCTTCGCCCACGTTTTGCGGACCTAATGGACCCGGTATTTACGAGCAAACTGTTGCTTTTGTTGCGCTGCGCCGTGCCGCGCCACGACCACCCCTCGCTGATTCGAATTGTTCCCCGCTAAAACAACCCCGCGATTTTGCCCCGAAAGATGAGACATGACGATATTCACTCGCGATTATTCATCACTGAAACTGTGAAATACATGTTTTCCCATGAAATTACATCGTCGAAATAGTGTCAAGATACAGTGACCTTGATATATGTTATCAAAGTCATTATACTGAACAACTTTTTCCTACGTATACATATTACCGCCGGATGACTTTCGTTTACGATATATTTGTAAGGAACTATTGCTACTGCTCTGCTTTCTAATCTACAACAAAACCTAAGCCAACAATTTCAATGCCGTTGAAATACAGTAACCGGCATAATAAAGTGACCTTTCCATATTTACAATAATGTAAAGAACTTATAACTTTATTTTAACAGAAGAAGCATTTTCATATATGACAAAAAAAAAGTGACCGCCTTAGAATTTATAGCGTCTTCATTTAATCGCGATGTGTAAACACGATGTACTGCGCGTAAAGTTTAAACAACAGCGACCTGTGACTAACAGTTGCTTGTTGACATGTCGATCAAAGCGCAGCAGTACATAGGAAGGTAGTGAATATGAATGATCGACAAATTTCATATCAGTTCCGAAACCTGATTATCAAATATTATAAACGCGGTGTTGCGCAGGAGAAGATCGTTCAAAAATATGAAGTCAGCAAAAGCGCTGTCCAGAAACTTTATAAGAAATTTTTGAACACCGGAACAGTGGCTGATCGGTCTGGGAAAGGTAGAACGCGAAGTACAAATTGGCGTGATGATGCAAACATCATACGAATGGTGAAGAAAGATCCGAGAACAACTGTCAGGAATATTCGTGAATCACTCAATCTGTCCATTTCCGACCGGATAGTGCGCAGGAGGCTGCGGGAAGAGCCGTTTCGCACATAAGCGACCTTTGATTACTAAGAGAAATGAAAAGAAGCGACTCACATTTGCAAAAAGGTATGCAAATCAACCCGTGGAGTTCTGGAAACGAGTTCTGTGGACGGATGAGAGTAAATTCGAGCTTCTTTAATTGCAAACAACGACTCCGTGTGTGGCGAAAACCTGGCGAAGAGCTTCAAGATCGTCACCTCCAGAAAACGGTTAAACACGGCGGAGGTAATATCATGGTTTGTGGCTGTTTTTCTTGGGAAAGCGTGGGTCAATTAATAAAAATCGATGGAATCATGACTGCTGCCACTTATATCGATATTTTACGTGAGAATTTGGAAGTTTCGTTGATCCAATTAGACTTGGAGAATAACTTTATTTTACAACAAGATAACGATCCGAAGCATACCGCCAAAAAACCAAAGAAGTTTTTTGATTCCCACCACATAAAACAGCTTGATTGGCCTCCGCAGTTTCCAGACTTAAATCCTATCGAAAACTTATGGTCGATTTTGGACAGAAATGTAAACAAAACTGGAGTCACAAACAAAAATAATTACTTTCATGCGCTATAGCGAGCTTGGAAAAGTCTCAATCCTAATCATCTACATAATCTGGTCGAAAGCATGCCTACACGTTTGGCGGCAGTCATTAGGGTCAAAGGAGACCATACTAAATATTAAATTTAATTTTCTTTCAAGATAAATTATGATTTATAAAGTGGTCACTTTTTTTTGTCATATATGAAAATGCTTCTTTTGTTAAAATAAAGTTACAAGTTCTTGTTATCGCAAATACTCTTTTAATTTTGGTAACAAACCTTTGGTCTGGGACAATAAACCTTTCAAAAAAGCCCGATAATAGGATCTTTTTTCAACAAAAACATTAGTTTTAAGATATTCTGTATAACGATATAGAATGGTCACTTTATTATGCCGGTTACTGTATATTATTCAGGTCATCATTCTGAACAATTTTTTCCTATACATGTTGACGCAGGGCGAGTTTTGTTTCCGAAATATTTGCAAAAAAGTAATGTCAGTCCACAGAGTCTGTTTTCTTACATTTGTGGACCCCGCCTTGAGGGCGGAGTATTTTACCCTACGTCCCTTGGATGGGCGTGGCCTGAGGGGCCTCGCGTGGCCGCGGCCTTGGGGTTTCTTCCTTCTTCTCTCTACATATTACTTTCTTTCCCGTCATCGCGAGTCACAGTTTGGTTGAGCAATTTATGGAAAATGTATAGGCACTTTGAAAAGCAGTTTACAGGATTTTCATCAATCACCAGCAACATCTATCAATGAATTACAGAGGAGAATTGAAGAACAGTGAGATCACTCCATCCCGATCATTGCAGGAAATTAGTTGAAACTATGTCAAAACGTTCATTCATGTCAGTTCGAAAGGCTAAAGCCAAGCCTACTCCATACTTAACCAAGATTCTTTTCAAATAGTTACAGAAATCTAACTTTCCATGATCTTTGGCAACTCCAAAAGAAATTTAAATACTTAACCTAACTAAAGTTTAGTATAGTCGTTTTGGACGAATTTTGGTTAGGTGTGGCTTAGCTTTGGGATGGAGAGTCTGAACCTCTTGATGGGAGGGACGCAGCTTATAGTTTTTCGCAAATATCTCACAAACCAAAGTCGTCCGGCGGTAATCTGTATAGGAAAAAGTTGTTCAGAGTGATGACCTTAATAACACATTTCAAGATCATTGAATTCGACGAGGAATCCACTATTGTAAATAATTACCTTTCATATACATTTCGTAAAATTTTTTGAAAAGTTTCCCAAGCTGTGTCGTGCAAAAATATCCGAAAAGAAAATGAACAATGAACTGTCAAGTCCAAGGCTTTGAGCTTTAAAATGGGTTCAGGTTCATTGTTGCAAACAGGCCACTCAATTATCTTCTTCAACTCTAGTAACAATGGTACGAAAACTCTTTACAAATTATTATGGAAAGAAAACTGTTTAGGAAATATCATTTTTTAGTGTTTTCTTTCATGGTTGTCTAATTTATTCTATCGGATATTCTGGTTAACATTATTGTGCAGTCATCTATGCATAATAGTATGACCAAACTCTATGATTTTTTAACCATTCTAAAATTTAATTTTTATGTTAATATGCAAGTTTCGAAAAATTTGTAATTAGTGGGACATTTGCAATCAGTGGATGTCTTTCACATCATCAGGTTAGAAAACATAATTCAGATAGAAAATGTACTCTGTGCAGTAGCAACAGATATTTCAAATATCTCGGAAACAAAGTTCGTCTAACGGTAACATGTATAGAAAGAAATTATTCAGAATGATGACATTAATAACTTATTTCAAGATCATTGAGATCAGTTAAGGAACACCCTATTGTAAATAATTATCAAAACCAAGATAGCACTGAGACGTCTTAAAGACGTCTGCTGTAAGACATTCAGACGTCTCAAAGAAGTCTCAAACGGCTTCCAAACGTCACCTGAACGTCTTTTGTGACTAAACGGTACGTGTATAAGACATCTTTGATAAAAAAAAGGGTAGACGTATGCCGAAAGCGAACCTAATATAAAAACACTAGAACACCTAACGCGCTGAGCCAACTGGGTTGATGGAGACACGGTTAATACTGCTGTGTACGGGAAATGAATCGATTTATGTTCAATCGTATCCCGCTGCGCTCAACGAAAAATTAATTCCGTGAGGGCTCGTTGTGGTTCTCTATGTCGGTGGTGGTGAGACCGTAAGTAAAACACTTGTTTTTAAGGTCACTTAAACGATAACAATTATTTATTTACCAATTACGTGCACGTGGTTTAACGATGTTAAAACAAACTAATCGTACGGTGGTTGAGAAATATCTGATTTTTTGAAAAATATCTTAGAGGTTGTTAGGTGGGTTTTTTGGGGGTGAAAAAATGAGTGGTGGGAGACAGTAGTTGAAGAGAGGGAAAGTACAGTAGAGAGGGAAAAGGTGAAAGTGGTAGTAGCGAAGAAAATGACGGAGCAAGGTTGTCCTGAGGGATGGTAAGTTGTAAAAAACAGATGTGGGGTCTAGAGCTATTACATGGGTTTTTTATGACGGAATAGTACTTAAAATTATGGTGCTGTGTGCCGAATTGTAAAATTTGTGCTTAAGCACGATTTGGGACAGAGACAATATAATAAACGTGGTCGGGTATGCGAGCAAACGCGGACAAATACTTTCCGATGTAATACGCTGAAGCAGTAGAAATACTAATCAAGTTGATTTCATTTTTTAATTTTTCCTGTAAAATATTCATGATTTATCAGTGATTTATTCAGACACAGTAGAAATACTAATCAAGTTGATTTAATTGCTAAATGTTTTCTCCGAGATATTTAAGGTTTATAAGTGACTTATAGTGTTACGGATGACGAACAGTTGTCTAAGATCATCTCTGGCAGGAACCGTCCTAGATAAACGCACAGATCCACCCTAGATAAAATATGCTTAGTCTAAAACCAAACATACGCACGACCAACTGGACATCGATGAGACACGATTGTTATTTAAAGATAGTGACAAGGACCAACCGTTCTTTCCAAGAGTTCTGACAAATACTACCTGTCGTTGCAAGGAAATATAAAGCCCTTGCATTTCTGTACTCGTGGGCTAGTACTTCTGTAGTCACGAATCGTGTCGCGTCGTGCTATATCTCGTAGAATCGACCTCCAGTGAGATCGGGCTAAAGTCCCCTTCGATCAAAGATTACCATATAGATTTCGCGAGCCGGTGTAAAATCTATTAAGCATTTAAAGTCGTTCCGAGACTCCCGCATTGCCAGTGCGTCAACACCGAGCACCCTAGTAAGGTAGTAGTCTTACCTTTCTATTCTTTCAATCCATTTCAGTCTATTCAATTCTATCGCGACATTTACACAAATGTAACGAAGTCTCTATCATTAGAATATATACTAGTGTTTTACCGATAATTCAGTAGAACTTATTAAACCCACAATTATCGTCCAATATCCTAATCGAACATTTGAACGTCCCCACACGATACAATCTAACCGCTCAGATTGTATCAACTAAATTATACTAGTTACGAGGCCCACTAACTTTTCCTAGCGACTCCCTGACAATCGTATCAGGTTCGTTCACGACATTCTAATCATCCACCAGAGATTTATCCAACCTCCCAGTGGCTCCCCAATTTCACATTGGGTTCGTCCACGAAAGTCATACCGTCCTAGCGGCTCCCTGACAATCGTATCAGGTTCGGCTGCATTCAAACAGCTTCCTGATTTTGCATCAGGTTCGTCTGTGCTCTCATCCAACCTACAAGCGGCTCCCTGATTAAACATCAGGTTCGTCCGCATCCTAACGGCTCCCTGACAATCGTATCAGGTTTGTCCGTACCTTCCGTCAACCTCCAAGCGGCTCCCCAATCTCACATTGGGTTCGTGCGCGTTGTTTTACAACCTCCTAGCAGCACCCTGACAATCACATCAGGTTCGTCTGCGTTTGACTCCATACCTAGAGGCTTCCTGACAATCGTATCAGGTTCGTCTTCGACGTCTATAATCCTAGCGGTTCCCCAATTTAGCATTGGGTTCGTCCGCGCACCTCAACTAACAAATTGAGACCATATTCCTAGGGTGACAACCCTTCGCCGGCCACTCGAGCTGCTCGCGGCCCTGGCTCGTAACAATAGAATAAATAAAACGTAACAATTACAAGGTTACTTTAGTTTTTCGAAAACGTCGAAAAAATGGGTTTTTATTTTTTTTAACTACGACACCGCGGACTTAAAAATCTAAAAAAAATTCATAGACGATACTTATAACAATATATCGATACTGTAAAAATCTAGAGATTGTCACTCTAGAACTTCCATGTGAAATCTGCATCTTTAAGACATCTTATTTCAGACATTCAAACGGCATCTTCAGAAAGACATCTATTTAGAACATACAGACGTTCAGACCTAAAATGGACGTAAAAAGGACGTCTTTAAGATGTCGCGTGCTATCTGAGAAGTACTTATTCTATTGGAAAATGGAATGTCAACGCGTAAAGTGGTTATAAAGTGAGGAACATTTCGATTCACCCTTTAATGTTTATATCGAGCGTACTTGTCATGTAGGAAAAACTTTGGTTTTGCTATCTAGATAAAATTTAAAAATTTAGAAAAAAACACAGAAATCATGCTGTCTTCAAAATAATTAACACTAGTTTACGTCATTTCGACGGATCGTAATATTTTCTGAATTATACAACAAATTTATTTCGCTGGGTATACATTGTTTAAAAAATGACTAAAAATTTGCATAGACGCGTTTTTCCTATGTTTACAAAGCAATATAAAATAGTTGCTTCTAGAGCTCCGTAAACCTATTGTTAAAATCACAAGTGCGCGTTCTTGAAGCGAAACAGCTAACAGGTTGAGAGTACAGTGGCATTGGGAAAAACGTTTGAATCTTCAAGAGAGATTTGAAGGAAGACCAAAAATTTGGGACCATTACTGGTAAACAAGAGTACTTGAGGGAGAAACCGAAATTATCTTGTGGAGAGTACCCTTGTAGTACAGGCTTTTGCCACTAGGATAAATGTATCTATTACTGCGGATATACGTTTTATTGTAGTATTTTTTCCCAACGAGATTAGAATACATAAAAAGAAATATTTCGCCCCGAATAAATTTGTACAAATCAATGAGAATATACAGGGTGAGTCACCAAACGTTAGCACCTCAAATATCTTTGTTGTTTCTAAAGATACGTAAAATATGATAAGGACAAAGTTAAATGGTACAATGGGGCTGACATTATGCAAAAAAAAATTTTGTTTTTATGTCATTTTTTTGGAGATATCAAGGTCACCTTGACTTTTTAAAATGGAACCACCCTTTTTTAAACACCTACAATGATAGTCCCTTTCATTAGGAATTCAGTGACTATAATTAGTCCAAGGTCATTCAAGGTCAAGGACAGATAAAACGTATAAAACTAAAATATGGAAGCAGAATACCTGTATTTTATAAATGTTCGAAATGATGGCTGTCTGCGTCGATACATTGTTGTAAACGAGCTCTGAAGGAATGTTGAACTCTGATGAGTGTATCCGACGTGATATTCGTACATGCTGTGATGATACGCTGACGCATATCTTCAACTGTTGTTGGATCGTCCGTGTACACGGTCTCTTTTAGCAGACCCCATAAAAAGAAATCCAGTGGATTTAAATCAGGCGAACGTGCTGACTATGAAACTGTTCCGCCTCGTCCAATCCATCGGTTTGGATATCGAGAATCCAACGTTTCTCTTGCTTCTCGTGCATAATGAGCAGGACAACCGTCATGTTGGTACCACGTATCATATAGATTTTGTAAAGAGACATCTTTTAACAAAATTGGCAGATCTTCTTGCAAAAATTGAGCTATTTCTGTCCCGTCATCATTCCGTTAACGAAATATGGTCCAATTACTTTGTCGTTCAAATACCACACCACACGTTTACGCTTCATTGTCTTTGATGATCAATGTCTCGCAGCCAGTGCGGATTAACCACAGACCAATAATGGGCGTTCCGTAGATTAATTGAGCCATGATTAGTAAATGTTGCTTCGTCCGTAAACAAGACATTAGAAAAAAATGAATGATTTTGAAGCAATCCCCATTGACAAAAGTTAATTCTATTTTGAAAATCATTCCCGTGCAATTCTTGATGGAGCGATATGTGGGACGGATGAAATTTATGTCGGGCCAGATTTCGTATTGAATGACCTTGGACTAATTATAGTCACTGAATTCCTAATGAAAGGGACTATCATTGTAGGTGTTTAAAAAAGGGTGGTTCCATTTAAAAAAGTCAAGGTGACCTTGATATGTCCAAAAAAATGACATAAAAACAAAATTTTTTTTTGCATCGTGTCAGCCCCATTGTACCATTTAACTTTGTCCTTACCATATTTTACGTATCTTTAGAAACAACAAAGATATTTGAGGTGCTAACGTTTGGTGACTCACCCTGTATATTCTGGTTGGTGAGGCAAACAAAATTCTCAACTATTCTCATATTTTTATAATTTCGGAACTTGAAAAAATATTCTTCATAAAAGGTAAAAATGAACTGTCGATCATATGATTGTATATTTTTTATATTGCTTTAAATTACATGGGGGAAAGTTTTATTATTATTTAGATACCTACTTCGATACAATAAAGATATACAATAAAAATATAAAAACAAACATCTTTTGCATTTTTAATACAAAATTTAAGCCGTCAGCATTACATGCATTAAAGTGAAGGTGGTTTGGTAGGTCTCTAGGAAATTTAGTACCAGAGCCTCCAATAACTGAGCAAAGCTGAACGTTATTTTAATTTCTTTAAAACTCTTATAAAATGGTTAACAGAATTATATCATAAATAAATCTTAAGAACTCGACTCTTTGATTCTTCTTGTTAGAATAAAGATTATTGATTAAACATTTTCTATTTTGTTAATGACAAAATAATAAAGCTCAAAACATTTTAAATATTATAACAACTTCACATTGGCGAATGTCGCCACAGTCGCCACAGTGGATCTCATTACTGCGGGACAAAAAAGTCACTAGGAATGTGTCCCTAATACAGTAATTCATCCATAACTGTCTATACCACGGGTATGACCAAAGACAGTTATCGTAAAGGGATACTATTCTTTGAGTTTTGCCGAACGTAGAACACGACACCGAAGCTCGAGAGACCTCGGCCGCCGAGCAATGTAACCCGATACCGGATCGGGTATATCGGTGTGAGACCAGGAGACCACTACTAATCCAATGACAAAACTTCTTTATTTTTTATTATTTTTTTATGGAACTTTCACCAATATATTCGTGGCATTTTTCTAATGAAAATGATACCAAATATGATATAATTCCGATGATATTTACACGTGTAAGATTCGCGAATTGTCCCGGTCAAGAGAACTGACTTGTATTATAAATGACCATATACATATCTGTATGTGTTGGAGATATGTATTCGCAATTCGCGCGTGTGTATGGGAAGCGGTTGCGTTCTTCGGCCGCTGCCGGCGCATGTGTTTTTTTGTCCCACTGCGTTTGAGTCGGTCGTCGTATGTTTGTCGTCGTTGATTGTTCAAATGGTTGTAGCGTTGAAGCACATGGTTAAAATATATCCAGTTATAAAAACCCATAGCTCTAACAGTATGTGATCCGAATTATATCGTGTTCGGTATCATTTTAATAAAAAAAATGCAACAAATATATTGGTGAAAGTCTCGTAAAAAAATAAGTAATAATAAAAAAGTTTTTTTATTGGCATTACTTTGTGAGGACACGCGGGCCTTTGAACTATGCCGGCGACTGCGACTATCCGCGTATCTTTCTTTCCCATACGCTGTCCTTCCTTGCATCCGAAACTTTCATCGTCCATTACACGGGTAAATATCATCGGAATTATTTCATATTTGGTATCATTTTCATTAGAAAAATGCCACGAATATATTGGTGAAAGTTCCATAAAAAAATAATAAAAAATAAAGAAGTTTTGTCATTGGATTAGTAGTGGTCTCCTGGTCTCACACCGATATACCCGATCCGGTATCGGGTTACATTGCTCGGCGGCCGAGGCTTACTGAGTTTCACGGCCCCTCACGGGGTATGCCCCTCAGTGGAATGGGTAGGCGACTAGACAGTTAGCGTTTAGACATTTTAGACAGTTATAGATGAATTACTGTATATACTACGGTGTGAATTGCAACTACGATGAGAGACAAGCTTCACTTCAGCCTAATGTTTTAGGTTAGGTATTATAGCATAAAAAGTATTATAGATAAAATAAGAAGATATGGCAAAAATTAAATCGAAAAGTAATGGAGAAAACAGTGACAAAAAATAAAAAACAATGTAAAGCGAAGTGCACGAAAAGATGTACTTATGGAACTGAAAACTTAAGAAACAAAGAAAGAATAGAGATTTTAAGAAATAAACAAGAAGAGAAATTGAGAAAGACAAAGGAGGTTACATTGTAAATGTAATTCTTAATTTAAGACAGCTTCAAACTAAAGTCGTTAGGTTTTTATTGAGAACGAAAATGACGATACTTTTGCTTGTATGCCTTGGCATCTGCTTTATTTCGTGCTCTAGGCTCACACGCATCATGCACACACGCGATCGCTCAGAGAGACATTTCACTTCGGCTATCTTCGGAATATTCCGGCCGTCGCGTCGTCGTTCTCCCTGGCACACCAGAGCCCTCATGCCCACAAACACGCACGCACGCACGCACGCACTGTGACGAATCACATTCTCATATATTTAGTTATTTATGTGATGTTATACCACGGTGTTAAAATTAATAAAAAGTTTATTCATTTAAGATGTAATAAATAAAAATATTGTATTTTTACTGTAGTCAGGATTTATTAAAATTAATGCCTACATACGTAATTTGTTCCCTTCTGGGTCAGGTCCTTTCTATTGAAGTTGGACATGTAACAATAAATACAAAATTATTTAAAATTATAAACATGTAACACACGTTTGAATCGAGCAGATTTGTAATTTGTTTTAAATAAAGAAGCGTTTCAGTTTTGACCAAAATTATCCAATTGTGTATGGCAACGAAGTCTCTACAAAAATCTCTAAAATTACGCCATAGATGATAGAGATTTTCGGTAGTTGGTATCGGTACTATACGGTTTGCTTTTGACAGGAAGACGTTTGAAATTCATTCACGGTTTTATTATGGAGTGAATTACGACGAATTTCATCGAAAGTTTCTGCAATTTCGATGGGGTTAGCAGGAAGTTTCGAGGGTTGGTATTGTTTGTAGGGGAACGAAGATACTTTTCCGTTACCGTCTCAAGCGTCGCGACGTGTTTACCATCCGATAAAGTTACTTCCCGAGGCACGGTGAGAAATGAACGAGCTACGGTACTAGAAGAATTCAATAGTGAATACATTGCACTGGTTAGATTCGTTAGATATAAATTAAATACGAAAATCTTTTTCTATTCATTCCTTAAAAGCGGATACGTCATATTTTTTATAAATATTTGCCTCATATTTTTTATAAATATTTACCTCATATTTTTTATAAATATTTACCTCATATTTTTTATAAATATTTACCTCATATTTTTTATAAATATTTACCTCATATTTTTTATAAATATTTACCCAATATTTTTTATAAATATTTACCTCATATTTTTTATAAATAATAAACCTCATACTTTTTTAAATACTTACCTCATCTTTTTTGTAAATATTTACCTCATATTTTTTATAAATAATAAACCTCAAATATTTCTATGGTTTTATAGCACGAATCTGTTAAGTTTGCAATACACGCACTTTAAAAAGTTATTAAAAATCACCTTGAATGCTTGCTTCACAATTACGACTAATTGCAATTTTTCAAACTTTCTGCTTCATGTCTTGTGGTAAACTAATTATTCGAATTTTACAAAAAAATCCAAGTCATTTCAAACTCTAACACTGTAGATAAAGTCTAACAATATGTTTAATTTACTTTAGATCTCGGTGAAGTATAGGTTAGGTTTGGATTACACCTAAATACATAGGCGAGCTGTTATTAAACATACCTTCATGTATTTCTTGAAAACTGAGGCTGAGCGGTTGTTCCGTGTATGCATATGGTAACTATACTCCGGATCTTTATGCAAAATAAAAAGTTTGTGTAACAATTGCAAAATACAGGAGCTAAATATAAATTTGTATTTTTCACTAATAACTTTAGTGCAGTGAAGATAATATAGCAATTTTATATAATAATTACATTTATTTTTATATAATAAATATATTGTTTATAAATATGTTTTTGATGAATAATATATTTTTTATAAGTAATGTATTGTTTACAAATGCAATAATATATTTTCACTGTTTTTAAAGGAAATGGGTATCTAGTTTAAATAAAATAACTCACGATAACTATATAGCGATACTTTATTCTACTAAGAAAAACTCGGAAGACGTCTGCACGGTTCGAAAGCCAAAACTGAAGTGAACTAAAGAGGAGAAAGTCTTGAGCGGAAAAACCCTTATTGGGCCCACTCGAGAAAACTAAATCTGGAAGAGCCCATTAGTTTTATTACCAGGACCCTCTTCATAAAATAAACTGCAGTCCTTCGGTTTCTGACCTGGGGACTGTTACAGCAAACAAAGGCACTGTCTGTATCCTTCGACATCTGGCTTATTTTTGCAGCCAGGTTTTCCAACAGTTTTCTATTGTACCTACTAATTTTCGTCAAAAACGCATAAAATCCGATAACATGTAAATAATAACTAATGATAACATGTAAATAAGATTATCGGCGCAAGATTCGATCAATTACTACAATATAATTAGCTATTTTTTTGAACATCTTAAACGTTAACGATTCGAAATGTCATCAATTTTTAGCAAACGTGGCTAAAAAGACGTGTACAGATTCAAACCCGAATCGTTAACGTTTAAGATGTTCATAAAATAGCTAATTATATTGTAGTAATTGATCGAACCTTGCGCCGATAATCTTATTTACATGTATATTAACAACAATTTGCGATCGAGAAAAACTTTAATATTTATCTAATGATAACTTTCGACACATATTTCATGTTAATCAAAATGAAAGTAGACTGCCTCTGTATAATTACTGAAATTTTCCGTTTTACGTAAATTGTCGTACACGCAGGTAAGTACTTTCGGTGACGGAACTTCGTAACATGATTCCTCTGAATTCTTAACCAGCGATCATTGAATTAAAGAATCCAACAGCTACACTGGAATCCTTTAATCCGATTTCCCTCTCGAGTTTCAAGTTCTCCGTGTCCAAAAAACGGTTAGGGAGAAAAACTTAAATCCAATTCCCGGACGAAGTCGATTTATAATAGGTTCCCGTCTGTTTTCCTCGAGACAAAAAACGAAGAAATCACTCGGGCGACGCGATAGTTACTTTTAGGAAGTTATATCACTATCGGTCACGTAAGCCGAATACACAACGTTCTTGAACCATTTTCTCAAAGAACTGCAACTCATTTTAATGAAAATTTTCTACCGTAATACAGCGACTGGATCGCGGACGTAATATAAATTCTCGCGTTGCACACCGGTGTACGGCAACTTGAATTACAAATATTTATTTTTTCCATGAATACCTTTATTTAAAATGTCAATGAAAACGATCCTCTGGCGTTCAAATACATTGAAAACATAGTTATCGGTGCGCTACTTAATATTAAAATAGACAGTGGAGATTAAAATACGATTGTAAAGAAAATCAACGATTTTTTTTATTGCACCTTAGTCTACTCATCACGAGGATAAAAAGTGCAAACAAAACCATGACTTAGAACTCAATCGTTCTCTTAAAAAATCACGATAAAACTTTTTCATTATCAAACTGACGTTATTTATACCGGGTGATTCACGTGAAACAGAATATCTAAATAACTCTGTTAAGCTTGAGAATAGAGAGAAATGTTGTACAGTCAATGGAGGCGAATATGGTGATATAAAAAAATGTTAGCGATTGTTGTCGTCTTCAAGGTTTTTTGAAGGTTATCGATGATTTTTAAATGACGCCACATATTTTTAACTTCATAGCGTTGTAGCCGATGTCCAGAAGAGTTTAATGATGTGCTACCCTATGGTCTTCGAATGACCTTGAACTAGAAAATTTATGATAAAGCAATGATTACTTCAAAAAGTGTGCAATCATTTTATATTAATTTATATATATTACATTTTATATATATTAATAATTATGACCTTGGGCACTAACAAAAACATTTAAACATTTTGCAAGGCAATCAGTTGCACTTTCAATTGTTTCTGTGAGATCTAATGACTTAAAAAATTAAATTTCCGTTAATCGAACAGAGTAGTCAAACTATACCTATTTATGAGTACAACGTCATTTTAAGGTCATAGTGTAGCGCATCATTGAACTCGTCCTGACATTGGCTACAACACTATGAAGTTAAAAATATATGGTGGCATTTAAAAATCAGCGATGACCTTCAAAAGATCTTAGAGATGACAACAATCACTAACATTTTTTTATATCACCAAGTCGACGTATAATTTTTATACACCCTGTACATGGTATTGTCGATCACGTGGTACGCAAATATCAACAACATTTTATCGTCCGATGTTCGTGTTTGAGAAAATTGAATTTGAAGATTCATCTGATTTGTTAATTCCACTTTTTGTAAATACTAATTTATGGGAACCTGATGAATTTTCAAAATCGATTTTCTCGAGAATGAAATCTTGTTTGAAAACATTTTTTTCTATGTTTTCGATTTTTTCCTTTCTGTATAGCAATATTATGATTTATCATTTATGAAAATGTACAAGATTATAAATGCTACTAAGAAAATATTTGGATCAGTAATTTTTGCGAAACAAAATATATAAACGTTAATTATTTAACTTATAATAACGCGAAAGAGGTAAATAAAAGAGTTTATACAGTAGTTTATATAAATACTTTAATTTACGAAAATTTGAAAATGTTTCCTAGCATAATGTTAAAAAATAAATTGAGTAAACATTTGAATCTCCTCTTCGTAGTTGCAACATGACCGACTGAATTCAATAACGTAAATTCACCGAACCAAAATGGCGAATGAAATGTTGGGTTTACACAACATTGAGTTTCAATGGGCTAACAGTCGGTTAACAGAACCAGCGGGAAAATCGAAATGGTCCATTTAAATTTTTCATTTTACGATTGTACATACAAAGATGTCTTTGTAGACTCGGTATGTCGTAATAAAAATTGTCCGAAATCTCAATGTCCGACATCTTGTAGTTTTTATAAATCATTTCGGGAAATACGCATAAGCATTCCCCCGGTCCCTTCCCAGATAGTACCTGAACGTCCTATAGACGTCCCATGGAGGTTCAGCTGGACGTATTTAGGACGTTAACAAGACGTACATAGAACATTAACAAACCTGTGTACGAAATGTTTCCCTAATGTTGAAAACTATTAAACACCTTTTATACATATATTCCTATATAAGGTTAACTTGAAAGAAAATTTCATTTATTAGAAACACATATATTATATGTATACAGGGTGTCCCAAAATTAGTTCAACTCTCTGAAATGGGAGGTTCATGAGGTCATTTGAAGCGACATTTTTCGGATGTTGAAGGAGTTTTGAGAAAAAGAAAAACTTAAAAAACGTTCGTCCCTGGATGTCCAAAATTTAGGTCCCGTGGACGTCCTCGGGACATAAAACGGATGTCCTATGGCCGTACGGTGCTATCTGGGATATATCGTATCTTCTAAGATCTTAATCAAGGAAACTAACGAGGGACATTACCCAAGTGGAACACCCCGATTTTAATGAAATTTATACAGGATATAGTTTGTTGAAAAACATTTGACACGTATTTCTTTTTAGCTGTTGACATTCGTGTTAAGGGGGTGAAAGTATCCCTCAAAGTTAGGGGTGAAAACCCTATTTTAGTTAATATGTCGGGAACCAGAGCGTCAAGGACTTTTTTTAAAAATTTGTGTGTTTTCGATTAAGGAATATAAAAGTAGTAACATAAAAAGATTTCAGAAAAATTATTTGTTTAATCAATAATTAAGAAATTCATTTTTTTTTGCAATATTGCGTATTAATTGTTTATTGATATTTATGTGACTTTGATACGTGTTTTTGGAATTTTTTGTTTTTGTCGTTTAACAAAAATTATTCAATATATCTTTTTATAACATTTTCCAAACTTCGTGTTTAATTTGCGTAAGAAGCAAATTCGAGCCGATTAGAGTTGTTTTATTCATTTAACTATATACCACATAACGTTAGCCACAATTTTTCAGACACTACCAATAATATGACCAAAATTTCAATTGAAATTAAAAATTAAGTAACTGGCAGTTGCTTGTAAATTACAATAGAAAATTTCAGTGAATGTTTTTCTTCGATATTATATCAAAGTGACCACGACTTTCTAAAATAGCACTGTATATTTTTGATTTCATAGAGCTATAGTTAATGACTTGACAGTGGATCTTTACGCAAAATAAAAATTTTCTAGCTGAATTGCAACAAACTGGAATGTAGTATAAGTTCATTTTGTTTTTTAATATATTTGATACGTTGAATATAATATAACCGTCATTTTGAATTCTTCTAATCCACTGACTATTAATGATTATTATATTATACCGTATTACACCGTATCTTTCAAATTTTACTGGATATGAATAACGAGTAAATTAAGGAAAATATTTCTTCATTTCAATATTATTTCATTTCAATGACATTGTACGTTTAAAACGACTTTTCAGTCTCCAAAAATGCCCAACAACTGGCCAAACTACAATTTTTCGAAGTAAAGAATTTTGTTTATCTGAGTAATAGTTCAAACTATACGGAACTATAAAAATTAGCTTCAAAAATTAATTTTAACATTGCTAAATTATATCTGTTCAGTTTTCCTTCATTCAAATACATACTGTGAACTGTTATGCTTATTTCTTCATATTGTGTTAAATATGTATACTTTGGAGCATAATTTTGTTATTGAAAATTGTTCCTTGATGACCAAATAATGAAATTGTAATGGTAGAATTACTTTCGTGATTGTGGATGAGCATGTATAGAGTTTAAAATACATTACGGTTTCATAAAAAAAAATCATGTTGTACGACTTTCGTTATAAATTTAAAAAAAGCAACATGGAACAACATGCTTGTTTTTCATGGAAAGTTTTTGTAAATATGTTAACAACAATATTCTAAAAGAAAATCTTGCGCATTTTTGGGCGAAAAATGATTCATATTTTAGATTTTCAATGCAAAACAGAAGAATACCAATACGATTGTGTTCTTGTCTAATTTGTATATTGTATTTAACAATATGTAATAATAATAATTTGGTTAATTAATTTTTTAATAAAAATTGAAAAGTCGGTGTTGACTTATAAGTATTTTTAAATTCATGATTTTACGTTGCTATCGAAAAGGCATCTTCAATCTAATAAATAAGGAAACTTATGCAATTTTATATTAATTTTTAATGTTTTTATTAAAACATTTGTATTATTCAGCGCATTCTATATGGAAATTTTTACAGTCGCTGATCACGGGTTTGAAATGAACCTTTGTTACTGAACGTTGAATTGTTCGAAACGCCTCAAGTGTAGAAGTATCGATATGGTAAAATTATTTATTAATTGATATCGTTGGTTCATCGTGCCACCATCGGTACTCCAGATTTTGATGCATGCAGCATCAGTAGTTAAAAATTGCATTTTACAGATTGGTGCCACTTCGGAAGAAGTGATGGAAGCGTTGCACAAATTATTTAAAAAATATAGAACAGAATACAGCCGAAAGAGCTCAATAAAACAAACGAGGTAATATTTCACAGAATAATGGTACATTTGGATACACATATTTTTCAGTTTGATCTGCAACCTAAAATATCTAAGAAACGAATACCATTTGAAGTTTTACCCCTACTAATGGATGTATCAATACAAAATTAATGTACTGATTCTGATTCTCAGGATGAAATACAGTACAAACAAACAGATTAAGAAAAGTATTTATCATTTGTGTTAATATTCTTATATTTCTTTTGTACACATTACCATTATACAAATATTAACTTTTTTTTATGAATGAACATCTGTTTGAAACATTGATGTTGCAATTTGATTTCAAACAAATATTCATAGATAGAAAAATGTTTATATTCTAAATGATATTATTAAAAAAATGTTACGTAAACATAGGTCACATAGAGCTTTATTAAAAAGTTATACCAAAAATACGGAATTCAAGTATTATAGGAATAGTAACCGACTTGCTGTTCGATCTTTGATAGCTGTCAATAAAGTATTGTCACGAACGGTAGACATTTTGAAATGGAGTATTAATTAACTCTGGAAATGACGATATCAAGTAGTAATTACATTAATCTATTCAAGCCAATGCTCGCAGTTACTATTCCTATAATACTTGAATTCTGTATTTTTGGTTATAATTTTGGTAATAATATATTAAAAAATAAGTGCTTTTTAATAAAGCTCTATGTAACCTATGTTTACATAATATTTTTTTCTTATTTAATGCCATACAATATACTCACGAAGTTAGAACCTTAAAACCTGGGACACCGTGTATAAATCAACTTTTTAAATGAAAATTTAACAAAAATGACGTTTAGAAGACCTTGAAAACGACAACAATCAGAACATTTTTTATATCACCATATTCGCCTCCTTTAACAGTACCAATTTTCTCTCTAACATTAACGGAGCTATTTAGGTGTTGTGTTCCTCACGAATCACCTGGTACATCAAAACAATATTAATATAAAATTGAATATATGTGTCATTCTATAATTGACGGAGCGAGAAAATTAGCCATCGATTAAAGGGAGAGTTCAATCAAAGTTGCAATCAAGTTCAATCAAAGTTTAAAAAAAGTTTAAAGAGTTTATTGTCGTCCTCGCCGTTAGAAATCTGAAAAAGTGCTTTAATACTTTGTCACACTACTTAAATTTTCTTATAGTTTTCTGGCAGAGGTAGACAGTTTATTACTTTACATATAATAGAAAGGAGAACAATTTTCCAGTTCATCGATATTTGTCTTAAAATATCACTACATCATTTTATGCATTTATCACAGACATGAGTAGATGTAATTTGAAACAGTAAAAAAAATTAGAAAAATTTAAACATACTATTATATTATTTTCAATCGATTTAATATATTAAGAAAGAAAATGAATTTCTGTTTCACTCCAGTTTGTTGGAATTCAGATCTAAACTTTTTATTTTGCATACAGATCCGCTGTCTATTGATCACACACACTTTGGATCAAAATAACTTTTTTATAAGTGGACCGAACTGCAATTTCTCTGCAAGGCTAGAAAGATTAGTTTAGTAAATGACTTCTAACAAATATGATGAAAAAATGCATTTGTTCAGAATCGTGAAAAAAATAGTAAAAGTGATTATTACAACTTTTTTATCTGGGTCAATAACGAAAATTTAAGAAATGTGTTTCGTAAACTCGTATAAATTATATGCATGCTGCAAATATCATCGTAATTGGTTAATTGATTTGTGAGTTGTAAACGATCGAATGTGCCAAAAATTGCAATTTTTCAGAATTTTCGGCCTATAATTATAACTGTCATTTTATTCTAATATTTATCTGATACAGTACGATTTTTCATATTTAAAATGAGGCCTAATAATTCGTTCAATAATCATATTTAAAAAATGTTGAACCAAATGATTGGTTCTATGTTTTTCATTTTATAATTACCGAAACGATGAAGTTACTTACATGGAAATTGATTCGAAAAATTTTGTTTATCCAGGCATACAGTGAAACAAAAATTGCACTTAAAAATTGAAGTGAATAGAGCCTTGTCATTTATCCAAGTTAAAACATTTTAATCGTTTTTAGTGCTCGGTATGTTTACGCCTAATACTGGGTTGGAACAAAAGTTCATAGCGGTTTTAAACTAAAATTCCAATATACAATTAAGATATTTGTTCATAGATTTATTCAATAACATATTGTCCATTCTGTTCTATTACTCTTTGCCATTTTTGAGGTAACTTATGTTTTCAAATAGACCTATGCATAAATATCTTAATTTTATATGTGAATTTTAATTTAAAAACGCTACGAACTTTCGTTCCAATCCAATAGTTACCAGTTTAAATCTGAGAGAAATAAGTACCGTAGCTCCGCACCGTAGCTAGAACGTTAACTGAAGATCTAAGCGCGATACCAATGTCCTATAAAAATTTTTGGTTTTTTCCAATGCCTGGTTTCATTTCAGTTTTCCGGAGAAGCGACCAGGTGGGCCGTTCAGAAAAGACGATACAAAACAATTATATTAATCATGGGTTGCTATTAAAGGATGATAATGGCTGAAGAAGGACGCGGATGCACCGAGAGGAGCAAAACGAAAGGAAGGCAAGCAGGCAGGCAGACAGGCAGGCAGGCAAGCAGGCAGGAGCGTAAACAAGGAGAATGCAACGTGGGGGCGGCTGGTTGAAGGGGTGAAGAGGCAACGCACGCTCATGCGCGCCTGGAACCCCGCCCTGTCGCTTCGGACGAAAGCTTGTCCCGTCGAGGACTCTAGGCCGAGGTACGACGAATAGTCACGCTTTAACTCGCGATCCGCGAGGCGGATGCTACCGGAACGCGAGTCGCAGGTGTAGGGGTGACCGATGTAACACAAGGAATCGAAGCTCGCTCCTGTCGCAACTCCTGCGCTCTGTGCCGGGGTACCGTGGCGAGTCACGGTAGTGGTGTGGCACCGGACAAGAGCGTTTCAGGGGGGTCCTCTTCGGGAGGCGGGTGCAGGTGTCAGGTGTTCGACTCAGGGGTTCGAGTTTGTTCTTGCGAGTTCTGTGCTCCTGTAGAGGGGAAAATAAAAAAAGAAAAAGAAAAACTCGTTCGTCGCGCAGTGCGACGATCGCCAGCGGGTAGGAAGATCGCGAACGGATCGAAGGGATTCATCGATCCCCACGGGGTGTTCTTCTTCGTGGTAAACACGAACGTTGCGATCGAGGAGTACCAGCGTTACGGCGACACGGTAGCAACAGTTGCGGATATAATTGTTCCCGTAACCGGAGCCAGCGAGCAGCGTCTCCTGTTCGCGAGACGGGAATTCACCGTTGATCCTAGGATTGATAAGATCTTTTGGTGCGCGTGTGTGTGTGGTGTGTTCAGGTTCCTAGGGATATAAAAGGAGACGATCCGCGGTTAGTTGAGGATCGCGTTGATTGGCGATCGGATCTCCAGGATAATAGAGGCAGAGAAGCCAGAGAGAGAGAGAGAGAGAGAGAGAGAGAGAGAGAGAGAGAGAGAGAGAGAGAGGGAGGGAGAGAGAGGGAGAGGGAGAGAGAGGAGAGAGAGAGAGAGAAAGAGTATCCTTTCCGCGAAGGGAAGGAAGAAGCTTCGATCGATTTTTGACGCGTGACACGAGCGGCGTTATCCTTCGTTCGCGTTCAGGACGCGCCTCCTGTTGATTATAAGCGCTAATGGCAACGGCGGCGGTCGATCGATCATCGACCTCGTTAACCAAGAAGGATTCTCGGTCGATGATTATGTTCCCTGGATGTGAATTCGTTGGACGGTAGTGCTAACGTGTTGCTGTCGAGCGGTCTCGAGAGAGAGAGATAGTCGTGAAAAACCATTCCAGTTGGTTCATCCGCGTCTATCGGACTTTTTTCTAAGAGACTCTCAGTCGAAGTTTCACCGATCTCTGCAAAGTGTTCCGTAGATATACGTATATACAATCTTCTAGATACATATAATAGTTAAACGGCCTAAACGCAACGTTTACGAGCGATAAATCGGCGACGGCGTTCGACAGTCTGCTTGAGCGCAAAGATAACGGCCTTGAAACTTTTCCACGCGGATCAGAGGGCCGACTGCGAGCACCGCGGCGGCAAGATGCTCTAGGCCCCCGTGAGGCACATCGCGACTACGGAGCTAAAAGGTCGTGATCGATCGGGGCTCGCACACATCGATGACACGAAAGAACTTTAAACGTGCAAGGTCATAATGCACAGGCGATAAAACGGGGACAGTATAAACTGGACGGGGGGCGCGTAGAATTTTCGGGGTGATCAGGAGTTCTCGATTGGCTATCGGAAGAACGAGGATTCGCGGGAATAAACTTCGCGAGGCCTAGCGCCGACCTATTTTTACCCCGAGGGAAGAGTAACACGGTAACCGGAAAGAGAACCCTCTTCGAGACGGTCCAGATGACGACGCGATAGCGGGATTCGCTGATCCGCGGCGATGTCGTGTCAAGGACACCCGAGGAAACGAGAACGCACCGGTATTAACGCAATGTGGCATACCGATCTGGTCGACGTCACCGTTGACGTTCTCTCGCAACGTACCTATGAAAATTCGGAGACAAGACCGTGCCTGCTGTTGCGACGATAACGGAGGATCGGTCAGCTAGACCAAAAAGTGCGAAGGAAGAAGACGTTCAGCCGAGTAGCCTGAACCAGCGGCAGGTCTCTGTCCCGAGCGTCAGCATTCCGAGAGGTTTTTACTAAATGAGACCGTCTAAGAAACTAGTAAATCAACCGGTTCAGAAAGCTAACCCCCTCCCACGGTGCCCGGAGCAGGACGCTCGACCTCGGTATCAATCCAGCCGCCTCTGACCCGAAATCAGCACACAAAGCAGCCCCGCCAGCGCTCGATGAGTCCTAGTGAAGATAAGGATCCTCGAGCACTCTCGATCGTTTGCCTCGAAAGCCTGAAGAAGATCCGGTTGGCACCTATCTGAGAGCGGTTGGGTGATGCGCGGGAGCAGCTCCGAGCTCTTGCTGGAGGCGAGCTGCGTCCAGTGTCAGAGCGATCATCACAGCCAGCATAGGCATCAGCAGCAGAACGAGAAGCACGACTTCCAGACGCGAGAGCTACGTCGTCGCAAGCTGTTGGAGTTCGGGTTCGGCGCTTCGCGGCGCCGACCGCCACGGCGAACCTGCCGTCAGCGGTTCAACTTCTACGCCACCTCGGCTCTGGCCTTCGTTGCGACGTCTGGCGGGGCGGCCCTCCTCTTTCTAGTGCCCCTGTACGTCGATCCGGCCATTAGCACCTTGGCAGCCGATTTCTCGCCGGAGCCGGTCATCTGTACCACCTCGAGGCGCGAGGAGCTGTACGGGTTGTTCAACTGCACATGGAGCTCCTGCCGCGAGGGATGCACCAGCGATGTTTACAGGTGTACGCACATCTACGTCACCTACACGCCATGGAGCAACAGCACCATGAAGAACGACACCGGCGGTAAAGGGAACTCGAGCTCTATCGGCCTCCTACCCACCTCCACCACTACCGGTAAGTATACTACGAGATTCCTCCGAAAATTTTTTCGATCGAGTTAACGAGCGGTTTCTAAACATTTTAGTTGGACTTTTAATACGAAACATTTATTCATTCACGATGAAGACAATCATGAAACTTGTCGTGTAAAAAGAAAATAATAACTCTCGTACGTTCCTCAGGGTATAAATTCAACTCTATTTTTTTAAAATATAAATGAGTCATTGTTTTATACATATATGTTCTACGTTCTATATACATTTCCCAGCAGATTTGTAATTTTTGGCCCACTTTTCAAAAAACTATTTTATTTTAGAATCTGCATGGTGACTCTTTGAACCGACTGTATCTAATCCAGATGTAACGAAGACTAATTCAAAGTCAACAATATATAGTAACACGGAGATTTGGATAAAAGTTTGGTCAGATGCGAGTTAGATCTGAAATCAAATTATATTTATTTATTCAGTATCATGAAGTATCAAAATAAGAACGTAGACTCTTCCATGGAAAAGTTCTCCATACCTCCACTTGTACAGCCAGCCCCGTATATTAGGGTGAACCTTAGGTATATTACTGAAATTTCTTTTGCGAGATCTTTTTCATGTCGTCCCTTAAAATTGTGTCATCGACACATGTAATCATGAAACTTGTCGTATACATATAACAAAAATATTAATCCTCATACATACATTCCTCACGGTGCAAATTCACTTATTTAATATTTTTACATACTGTAAAATCACCAATCTTTATCCGGCGTTGGTGTTGTGAAACATATTTCTTTAGAAATGTGACGCTATAAATGAGACAATTTGTTGATATAAACCGTAAAACAAAAATGGGTGATATGTATATCAGGGTATTTCATACGACTATTTCTGACGAGCATATTGCATCGGTGCAACAAAAGTTACACAAGTCAAAAAAACCTAATTTTTCAGTTATTACCCTTGATGAATTCTGGAAATATTATTTCACAATGCATCAAAAGCGTATTAACTTAACTTCATTGTCTAGTTGCCAGGTGGCATTTTTGTCGATTTTCATGTTCCAGTCAGTGTATGCTTAAATGTAGAAAAGTGCTGTGTCAGATACAAATAAGAAATGTCACGAGTCTAAAGGGTTGTTTTTAATGGTTGCAAGGCTAAAATAACAGAAATAACGTTATTATTGTTTACTTCAAGATTATATTTTATTCAACAATAGCTTTGGAGACCTCTACAATATCCTATTATGTAAGAAACAGTTTCTCGCTGTTTCTGAAAAACGTAGTTTTCCGACTTGTGGCACTTTTGTAGCATTTATGCGATACAAGGGTTAATATTAAAATGAATATAGTTTCTTATCGTTAGAAATATTAAAAAGTCTTGTGTATTGTGCTCTGTTATACTATTTGAATTTCTTTATAATCTTCAAACAGAGGTAGATTTTTTCATATTTTACAGTTTATATAAAAGTGAAATAACCATCATCGTTCTATTATTATTTTTCTAAAATATCATTAACGCTCATACCTTATTTGTCTGATAGAAGTATTATTTTTTATATTTAATGTAGGCTCAATTAATTTGTTCAATAATCATGTTCATGATTCAGATCGAACATTTTCTGGCAGGGGTAGTATTACCTTTGATGTCGCTATCGATAGATTGTGCCACAGTGACCAGTTTCACCGAGATTGGGGACAAAATTAACAAAAACATATTGTCCGTTCACGGAACCTAATTAATGTTGTATAGTGACTGTTCCCATTAACCCTGTGCACTAGGGTGGACCTTAGCTATACCTACTGAAACTTTTTTTGCGAGATTTTTTTTTCACGATGCCTCTTAAAATTATGTCATCGAGTAATAAAATAATTGTTGCAAAAGATGTAAAACATTCACGAGAAAGTTAAGATAAATATGAAATTTTATATGAATGGAAACATACGAAGAAGAGACTTTTGATCATGACTAAACGTTCTTCTTGTGTGAAAATATTTGTGATATTAATACCACAGTGTAATTTTTTCAATACAACAATTAACCAATGCTCGTATTTTTCTAAATATACATGCTACAGTTTACGTATTTTATAGAAAATACCAATTCTTTTAGTTGTGTTCTTATATCAATTTAGACGGTAGAAAAATTAACGTCCTACATAAATATATATTTAATCAGAGCATAATATTTTTAACAGAGTGTGGTGAATACTGCATTATATAAAGATGAAGAAAAGAAAATACAGATACTGAGGTCAAATACTCTGGATAGCGGTTTCTCTAGTCTGACACAATTTGCATTACAAATTGTTTTCTTTCTTTATTTCGTGATAACACGTCGTTCAATACTTGCATAAGTTTGACTCCTCGTTCTGCCGAATCATTAACTACGACTAAATTATGTACTACAGTTAAGCCGACGTTATAAATGGAATCACATTGCTATTCCGAGGGTTCCTTATTTATAAAAACTAGGGAAATTGAAAATCTTTTGATTATATTTTAAGTTTTTTTAGGAATAAAGACTGAAATGTTGCTACCAACGTACTCGTTTATATTATTTGAATTAACTACTAATCTCTATACCTAATTATCGTTTACGGTATCTAATACTGTTTCATTTGTTTTTTGATATGATGCAGAATATTGTGATGAAAAAAGTCTAGCGCTACACTTTCGGGTGTTATATATCACAAATGATTAGAAAATTTCGTTAGTACTACGCGACTTACATGGTTATTGATGGCATTATATGTGAATAGATTTTTTAAAACTCATGGTCTTGTCGTGAAGTTTCTGCAGCAATTGGAACTTGGATCCATGCTTTTAAATACAACTTACTGAGAAAAATTCAAATCTGTCGTATTCCATTCTCTTGATCCTTTTATAATGTAAATTGTTCGCAAGAATATTTTTAAAGAATATGTAGCCTTCGCCATCCATCTGATTTGGGGTGGGCGGATTAAAGTTATTACGTCAATTGGACCGCGTCGTTCTCATCGGTGTGATGATTCGCAAAAACGGACTTGTTAGTGGGAAGGTGGCGGACAGAAATTGGACAGAGCAATTAATGTGAAATAATCTTAATTCGCACAAAGTAAACTCGTGCTTGAATGCATGTAAGGAATTATGATATTTTTGGACGTATAAAATATTTAACTTGAACGTTCAGTGAACTCTTCACATTTAGCGAGAAGTTATTTCTATTTAAAAACTTCGCATTCGATGTGCCTGGTCTTTCCGACGTCCGATTGATCTCAAATTTTATATACATATGTATGTCAGCTTTTCATGAAATTGAACAAGTTTAAGCGGCGGTGTGCTCAAAATTTCATAGTTGAAAAATAAGGTCCACCTACCGTGCATTCGGAATTAGTTCGACCCTAGATTTCGGAAATTTCAATTGATCTGTATTATTTTCGTTACGTGTGACCTTTCTCATTCTGTCCGTGTGAAATGGAGTGTATTTACTGTTACCATATTTGAACATTTATTGTAATTCATTAAGATATTTATTAATGCAAGAATTGTTTTGAACTACGGTGTAGTAATTTTTAGAGGTGACAGTCGAGTAGACAGTTAAATTGATGATAAATGAGTTCTTTCGACAATAAGAAACCGTTTCCATAACAATTCTGAATGAACTATATGTAACATTTTTGCTGTGTAATTACTTATATATCACGGCTTTCGTCGATGTGTCATATTGTTGGCTAATTATTGTTAAAGTCCGCAACTAATTAACAATACCAATCGGTATAGAACGTAAAATTTTTTCAAATACGAGTTAAATGGTGAAAAATGTTCAAGAATATTACTTTTGCATAATTTATCATTAGCGTGTAATTATTATTTTTCTGTGAAATGAGTATGCACCTAATACGGAACACGTTGAACGTACAGGAATATAAGATATTTAGTATTACACGATGATGTTAAAGATACATGTACCCCATGTACATAGACGGTTTATCCTTTATACTTAAGTAAATGCTAATGTTTTTTCATAGAAAAAATCAAGTTACGAGTTTTTTTTACAAATTGTCTAAGTGTTCCATATTAGAGATACGCGAAGTTTGATTTTTGTTTTTACATTTTTTACCACGATCTAAAGACATTTAAACGTTTGCATAATTATTATGAATTATGATGAATTTTAGAAAAATGATTTATATACATATAATCGAGTAAATCGTGAGGATAAAAAGATCATCCCTAAAATAACATGAAGATCATGAAATCCCGTAGTTATAAAAAAAATTGGACCAAACATTCCATCATTCAAAGTAAAAGGAGCTTCAATATATTCAATTATTTGAATTAAGGAAAAATAAATTCCTAATAAAATAGTAAGAATTAAAGGAGTTATAGATTTTTTTTATTTTTAATTAATAACCCAGATAGTCCGATATATGTCCGAGATACGTCCCAAAAATGTCCGAATGATGTCCGTGTTACAAAGTGTGACGTACATAGGACGTCCCGTGCGGACCTATCTGGGACGTCCCTGGGACGTACGTGGAATTTTTCTGCGACATATCTGGGACATACAGACGTTATTTGAACGTTCGTCGGGTATAAATAGATAATAGTATAATAGATAAAACGAGTATAAGTGTAACATAAAACAGTAAATAAAAAATTATGAAAATTTAAAAATACTATAGGTTAGGTTATTGTTTGTTAATTATTCTCTTCAGGGTTATAATGCCATTAACAATGATCCACCTTTTTCCACCTTCCATTTATTTTTTTTATTTTTTATTAAATAATATTCATCGTATTGGACCTACAGTTTATATTAAGGTTGATTCCGAACCATCCCGGTGTGTCAACGTTTTTTTATGTCACTTGAGAAAAAATCTCACAGGTGCCGGGGGATTCGAACCCTGGATCACAAGAGTCGTAACCGTGAGCTCATCACTTGAGTCACTGGGCGCCTTTAAATTTAAGAAAAAAAAAATACTATATACTGTTATATTATTTTTGACGTATTAAACATATTAATTTAGAAAAAAATGCCTATTTTACTTCTGTTATTTGTTGCAAATCAAGTAAAAATTTTTTATTTTGTATAAAGATCCGCTCTCTAGTTCTTAACTATTATAATATATATATTTCATTAAGGTAT
Organism: Lasioglossum leucozonium; assembly: GCA_028454225.1. Classification (NCBI taxonomy): domain Eukaryota; kingdom Metazoa; phylum Arthropoda; class Insecta; order Hymenoptera; family Halictidae; genus Lasioglossum; species Lasioglossum leucozonium. The sequence continues at coordinate 10,862,058 of CM052216.1, read as the reverse complement.
TCGAAGTACATGAGGAAATTCGAATATACATTTGTATTAATATATGTCTCACGCGTAAGAAGCGAGTACTCCAACGACATACAAAATTGAAGTTCTAAGTCCGAAATTTAAGTCCTACGGATGCCCTTGGAAAGAAAAAAAGGATGTCCCTGGGACGTCCGAAATTTAGGTCCTACGGACGTCCCAGAGACATCCGCAACGGACATAGGACGTATGGACGTAAACGGTGCTATCTGGGAAATTATGACTTCAAGTAATAGTAAATCCTGAAGAAATTAAAATTAAAGAATTTAAAAGAGGGATATCATATGGATTAAATATAATAAAATTTTTATTCTAGGTGCTAATGCACAATAAAGGTACGTTAAAAAAAAGAGATAAGAACGAATAATTCTGAAATAATAAATAAAATTATACCTAATTTTAATAATTTTAAAACATTAAGAGTATGACATTCTTGTATTGTTTTTTCACGAATAACATCTCGTCATCATTGGAATAAAAGTAATATTAAGGTAAAAAAATTAGATAATAATAAATAAAAATTAGAAGTATTAAATCAGTTAATAAATCTTAATAATAAATTTAAAATTCTTCAAGAAGTAATTAAAGGTCAAGGTCTAATTGTAACTATATGAAATGGATGATTATGGGAAATTTTCATTAATTAGATTAATAAGATTGAATAATAGAGACAGAAATTTCTAGTAATATTAATAAATTTTGAATAATAAATAATAAAATTATATGTATATAGTTATTTTATATATTCTAAAGTTGATCCTAATAGAGATAAAAGTAAGTATACATAAATACAGAGTGGTCCGTTTAAGTAAGGCCACCTAAATGTCTCTTCAGGTTATTGTGATGCAAGAAATATTTGTTACGTAATGTGCATGGTGCCAATGGACCAAATATCTGGCAAGGATATTTTTCTTCAAGATAATTTTTTCGGAGTCATCAAGGTCATCGGTGTTTTTTGACATATAAACTACACTTCTTCGAAAAATATATACAGATATGTATAATAGCATGACCTTGAAATGATCTTGATCTTCGATAATTAAAGTGAACATTCCGGAAAAAGATAACCTTGAGAAAAAAAAATAACATTTGCAAAGAATTCACCTTGTGATACCATTTACATTGCAGTAAAAACATTTGTTATGTCATCGCAAATAAAGTAGATACTTAGGTGGCTACATTTAGGTGGCCATATTTAGGTGGACTACACTGTATATTGTATTAACTTTTACGTGGTTCAATTGATTTGGTATCATCGAAAAAATCAAATTTGTATGTCTCGGCTAAGTAATTAACACGTCACCTTCAAGTGACCTTGGAAGAATACTTTTTGTTATGCTGAACACGTAAACTGAATCACTAGTGAATATTTAAGCAATAAGAACTAACACAATTTACCTAATTAGCAGCCTGCAGATCGTTGCTATTTCTGTACTTATATTTAAGAAAGCTAAGAGAAGAAAAAACTATTTTTCATTGATTAAACACGATTCTCTATTGTAGAAATAAAGTAATAATATTGCTAACTTTAATTAATAAAATATTATTTCATAGGAACTTTTATTATTAATGGGGAATGATATTAAATTTTCGTTGAAATTAAATTATATCTTAATTACATAGATAAGTTGTATATAAATAAAAATTTACTAAATATTACTTTTGCACAATTTACACTAAAAATATTACTTTTGCACAATTCATCATTAAACATGTCTGATTTTTATGTTTCAAAGAAATTTTACGTAAAACTTAATTAAACTAAGAGGAAGATAAGTTTTTCTGTCAAATGGTTATGTATACACGGTGTCCCAAAATTCCTTCAAATCCTGGCAATGGGAGGTTCCTGAAGTGATTTGAAGCAACATTTTCCTTTACAAAAATGGCCGCCGCGCCTTTGTTTGGGAGTTAGTAACGAAAAACACGGACCAAGCGTACCGTAGCTCGTTACAGCGGGCAGACTCTGGCTCGTCCAACGACAACGCGACGCATACCGGTACCTGTCGCCGAGTCGGAATCCGTTCACTATAGCTGCGCTCTGATTGGTCCGTGTCTTTCGTTAATAACTCCCAAACGAAGCCGCAACCATTTTTTGCAAAGAAAAATGTTGCCTCAAGTCATCTCAGGAACTTCCCAATTCCGGGAGTTGAAGGAATTTTATGACACCCTGTATAATATTGAACACGATGTGGGTACAGTGATATGGGGCACAAATCTAATACAAACGTGTAGAAAACGTCGAAAATAAAGAAGAAAAGAAAGAATGTGCAAAAGAAAGAAGCATCCGGCCATATTTAATAGAAAAGCGTAAAAAATCAAACACGAACACCGTAAGTTCCACTGTTTAATTGAATAGACCTGACAATATGTGTTATTGTGGATTATCTAATACTTTAAATGCAATAAATCAATCATTGGTAAATATTTACATTAGGGGCTTTCTCACCGATTTTGATGACCTTGAAATATGTTGTCAAAGTCATCATTCTGAACAACTTTTTCCTATACATGTTACCGCCGCTCAGCTTTAGTTTCCGAGATATTCGCAAAAAAGTTTCAACATCTCGAAAAGTGATCGGAGTAGGTCTGAATTAGATTTCTTAGCAGGGATGGGATTTTTGGGGGAGGTGCGGCAGCCCAATTGACACATGTTTTCGAGGAAATGCATAGTTCGTTCATAATAAATTTTTGTCAAGGTGCTCTCAGCATTGTATGATATGCAATGAAAGCAGTTTGTATGGGAAGACGTATATTATCAAACCAAGTGTCCTTATAAACACTAATTTTGAAATTACATTGTGTTTTTATACGTCTTTTGTTTCGATTTCTAATGTAACTAGTATCATGGCATCTAAAAAACTAAGTTTTCGCGATCAAGTAGCATATTTTCGTTGCACTTGATACAATTCATCGTGCCATGAATCACTTTACTGTTAACTAAAAAATCTATCAACTTTTCTTGATTGTTGCAGATATCCAAGAATTCGTATAGTTTCATGCTTAATACTCTGTATGCTAACACAGCTGACAATGAAATGAGTTCGCGTTCGACACGATTCATTTCACGTTTCAGTTCGTAAACATAAACAGACAAGACAGTGGGTCTCAACTGATTGAAGTCGTTTTAAGTTGTGACCGTGGCCGCCTTGTCGGCGGCTACAATTTCAAATCTAACTCAGACCTACTCCGATCACTTTTTGAGATGTTGAACCTTTTTTGCGAATATTTTTGAAACTAAAGCTGAGCGGTGGTAACATGTATAGGAAAAAATTGTTCAGATTGATGACCTTGACAACATATTTGAAGGTCATCAAAATCTGTGAGGAAGCCCCTAATGCAAATAATTACCACAATTTCTACATAAAGATATTGTCTGTCATTATATCGTATAATTATACGGGATGCTTCTTTCTTTTTCACAGTAGTGTACTTTTCCGAATGTTTCGAGAATTAATAGCAGGCGACCCAAACATAAAGAAAAGATATTTATAATATTGACATCGAAAGTATATTTCAAGGGCACTGAAGTCGATGATGCCGTTTTGTAATTATATAATTAACTGATGTGTCTCAAGTATTTGGACAGGAGGAGAAAGCGAAGATTAATCGACATGTCAGAAATTTTCCAATTTGTCACAATAAGACTCTTGTTCTTTTGACGTTCTGCGGTAAGTGCTTTGCGGTCTCATACATATAGTTCTCTTACTAGAAAGCACCCTTGCCTACCCCACTGCGTGGCAAGACCCTCTCGGAACAAAGTCCCTATTCTTTCGGCAACAGAACATCACAAGGCACGATAAAGAGCCTGTTTTCTCTTTGACGAATGCAGACCTTTTATTGCATTTGTAATAAAAACGGCCAATGAACGAAGGTTTTATGTACAGTAGCTCCCATTAATATTCGGACGCTTTTAAAAAAACGATATCATTTTTGATATTTGACCATATGATTTGAATTTTTTCGAGAAATTGGAGCAATTAGTTTAATACAACATGCGAAAAGAAAAATTTGAAAAAATTGCAATAGGTCGGAATTGTAGAGAAAATACTGAAAGTTCCATTTTAAAACTTTTTTTATGTTGGTCTATACTGAAAATGTAAGAAGTACGTTTTGTAGATCTGTGTCAATTATATGCATTGTGAAAGTTTCATCGAAATCGGTTGATGTGGGAAAAAACGATAGAAAAATGTAAAAATCCTTAGATTCATTGCAGTTAGAGGCCGAAAACGTGAAAAAACTACAATTTTTACCATCCTTAAACGTTCGTAGCTCATTGAAACGTTGACCGATTTTCATAAAAGTTTTAGTTATTTTTAATAAATACAGATCTACGAAACATGTTTTCTAAATTTTCAATATAAGCCACTTTACACCATAATACAACTTTTGGTACTTTCTCTGCAATTTCGACTAATTGTAATTTTTTCAAAAATACTTTTCATACTACGTAGCGAACCAAATGTTCTAACTTCTCAAATAAATCCAAGTCGTATGGTCCAATATTAAAAAAGTTATCGTCTTTTTAAGATAGTTCGAATATTAGTGGTAGTCATTGTATGTCAAATATGCTGCAATTCTCATCTACAATTTAGTCATTTCTGGCTTGACGTTGATTCACAAATGTAGTTATTTGTATTAAAAAATTACGAAAAATGATACAAATACTATATGTATAATAAATAAACAACGGATTTTATACATTTAAAAACATTAGTAGAATTTAAAGATACTGTTATATTTTCTTCAACCTATTAAACATATGAAGAATGACAACTATTTCTCTCTAAATTTCTGACTAAATTGTGTTAGTTCTTATTGCTTAAATATTCACTAGTGATTAAGTTTACGTGTTTAGCATAACAGAAAATATTATTTCAAGGTCATTTGAAGGTAACGTGTTAATTACTTAGCCAAAACATACAAATATAATTTTTTTCAATGATACCAAATCAATTGGACCACGTAAAAGTTAATATAATATATTTATGTATTAATAATTATGCAAATTTTTAAATGTCTTTAGGTCATGGTAAAAAATGTAAAATAATCAAACTTCGCGTACCTAATATGGAACACTTAGAAAAGTAAAAAAAATCGTAATATTATACTAAGTGTCTCATATTATTGTACCCTCAACGTGTTCCATATTAGATAAGTTTTACGGTAAATCTTTTGAACTGTCAAAGTCAGACTAGCACGCCACTGGGTTAAATCTGTTGTAATTGTAAGTATGCAAAATTTCGATGTACTGGTTGTTTCAGTTGTGAATGTTAGAGCTTTGAAACTTTTGTGGAAAAAAAGTAGTTTTATTGAATTTTATAGAATTTGGAAAAAGAAGTAGTTGCTTGAGATTAAGTTTGAGTTCAGTCTGGGATAGTTCGGTTTAGATTGTGTATCGATTTTGTAATTGTAAGTGTGAAAAATTTCGGTATCTTGATTGTTTGTTAATGTACGTTTTCGGCAATACCGATTTGGTGGCGCGCTAGTGTCACTATATCATTAATTTAGTCACTATACAACTAATTCGGTTCCGTGCATAAACAACATGTTTTTGTTAATTTTGTCCCCATTCTCGGTGAAACTGGTCACTGTGGCACAATCTATCGATAGCGACATCAAATGTAATACTACCCCTGGCAGAAAGTGTTCGATCTGAATCATGAACATGATTATTGAACAAATTATTTGAGTCTACATTAAATATAAAAAATAGTACTTCTATCAGACAAATACGGTATGAGCGTTAATAATATTTTAGAAAAATAATAATAAAACGATGATGGTTTTTTAACTTTTATATAAACTGTAAACTATGAAACAATCTACCTCTGTTTGAAGATTATAAAGAAACTCAAATAGTATAACAAAAGAACAATACACAAGACTTTTTAATATTTCTAACGATAAGAAACTATATTCGTTTTAATATTAACCCTTGTATCGCATAAATGCTACAAAAGTGCCACAAGTCGGAAAACTACGTTTTTCAGAAACAGCGAGAAACTGTTTCTTACATAATAGGATATTGTAGAGGTGTCCAAAGCTATTGTTGAATAAAATATAATCTTGAAGTAAACAATAATAACGTTATTTCTGTTATTTTAGCCTTGCAACCATTAACAACAACCCTTTAGACTCGTGACATTTCTTATTTGTATCTGACACAGCACTTTTCAACATTTAAGCATACACTGACTGGAACATGAAAATCGACAAAAATGCCAACTGGCAACTAGACAATGAAGTTAAGTTAATACGCTTTTGATGCATTGTGAAATAATATTTCCAGAATTCATCAATGGTAATAACTGACAAATTAGGTTCTTTTGACTCGTGTAACTTTTGTTGCAACGATGCAATATGCTCGTCAGAAATAGTCTTATAAAATACCCTGATATACATATAATAACCCATTTTTGTTTTACGGTTTATATCAACAAATTGTCTCATTTATAGCGTCACATTTGTGAAGAAATATGTTTCACAACACCAACGCCGGATAGAGATAGGTGATTTTACAGTATGTAAAAATATTAAATAAACGAATTTGCACCGTGAGGAATGTATGTATGAGGGTTAATATTTTTCTTATATGTATACGACAAATTTTATGATTACATGTGTCGATGACACAATTTTAAGGGACGGCATGAAAAAGATCTCGCAAAAGCAATTTCAGTAATATACCTAAGGTTCACCCTAATATACGGGGGTGGCTGTACAAGTGGAGGTATGGAGAACTTTTCCATGAAAGAGTCTATGTATTTATTTTGATACTTCATGATACTGAATAATTAAATATAATTTGATTTCAGACCTAACTCGCATCTGACCAAAATTTTATCCAAATCTCCGTGTTACTATATACATGGTGGTGCGTTTAAATAAGAACACCTAAATATCTCTTCAGGTTATTGCGATGCAAAAATTATTTGTTACGTAATGTGTATGGTGTCAATGGATCAAATATTTGGCACGAATATTTTTTTTCCCTTCATCCCTAGATCCCTATCATCTATCGTTACATCAGGACGTTCACGGAACAGATTTTGTAAATCGTATGAATTTTTCTCGGTGGGGTTTGCAGCAATACGAAAATGACGAATCATTTTTGAAAGAGTACTATTTACTGATGAAGCGTCTTTCACCAACCATGGACAGCTAAATCTAAGAAACATGCATTATTGGTCAACTGAGAATCCTCACTGGCTAAGATTAGTGGATAAACAAAGACCGTGGAGTGTAAATGTCTGGTGTGGCATATTAAATAATCAAATAATTGGTCTTTATTTCATAAACGGTACTTTAAATGGAGAAAAGTATGCAAGATTCTTGCAAAATGAGCTACAAATGCTTGTTCATGATGTACCACTAGGTATCCGTTTAAGAATGTGGTATCAGCATGACGGTTGTCCGGCTCATTCTACACGGCTTGTCAAACAAATTTTGGATTAAAAGTTTCCAAATCGATGGATTGGTCGTACCGGAGTTCTAGGACGGCCACCGCGTTCATCAGACCTCACACCAATGGATTTTTTTTGTGGGGAAAATTGAAACAAACAGTTTATAATGAACGACCAACTACACCAGAGGATATGAAGAACCGAATAGTTAGAGCTTGTGCTGATATTAATTCCGAAACAATCGAAAGATCTGTACAGTCGGTGATAACTGAACAGTTAACACATACACACATCTGTTGATCGATATTCTTAGTGGGATAAAAAATATTTTCTTCGCATTCGTAGGTTCAGGAGTCGCGGCCGAAGATATTCGACACCAGTTCTAGGTATAACTTTAATTTTCGAGGATCAAGGTAATTTCAAGGTCATGTTATTATACATATCTGAATGTATTTTTCCATCAGTTACACGATGCAATAAAAAAAAGTAGTTATGTACCAAAAAACATCGATGACCTTGACAACTCCGAAAAAAATGACCCTCGGAAAAAAATATTCGTGCCAAATATTTGGTCCATTAACACCATGTACATTACGTAACAAATAATTTTTGCATCGCAATAACCTAAAGAGATATTTAGGTGTTCTTATTTAAACGCACCACCCTGTATTGTTGACTTTGAATTAGTCTTCGTTACATCTGGATTAGATGTATAGGCTATGATAATAATACAGTCAGTTCAAAGAGTCCTCATGCAGATTCTAAAATAGAATAGTTTTTTGAAAAGTGGGCGAAATGACTTGAGATTTTTCAGAAACTTATGAAGATTACTACACGACAAAATTTAATTAAAAAAGTACAAATCTGCTGAAACAAAGTATGTAGAACATGGAACATACATAAAAGTATAGTTCATTTATATTTTTAGAAAATTGAAAACTCAAATACAATAGTAGAGAAAAAGTCTGACTTATATTTCGTTGACCTTCCTATTTCACGGACAATAAAGTCGATGTGGCGTGTACCCTTTCGTAAATACAGTAGTGCTCTCTTAAACATGCTGAATCGATTACGCTTAAATTTGCACGACCCATCTCCAATCGAGCTCAACTCAGTAAACAAGGAAACAAAATATAACTAACTACTAGAGCAGTGCTCCGCAATCTTTTATCTTCCACGGCACACCAACGTTTTCGCGACAATTCCGCGGTATACTACAAGCAGGGCCGTTCCTAGGTGTACAGCCGCCTGCGTGCTGAGCAATTTTTCGCCGCCCCCCACGCTCACCTTGACAATGGGAAAAACTATTTAAACCAGTATACATAAGTGCTTTATTCAAATTTATAATGAGAAATTCAGAATACAATGAATTTGTTGTATTAACGCATTTTATAAACATACATATATCGCATTCGCAATTCCTAATATAAAATTTTAGAGTGGCGCTTTACGAACTTTTTTCGCAGCAAACTCGTCTATGACTTTGGCATAATCAATTTTCTAACATATGTCGTGCTCTATTGATAAAAGAGCTAAATCAGATAAGCGCTCCTGTGTAGTAATTGACCTTAAATAATTTTTTACAATTTTTAGTTTTGAAAATGATCTTTCTCCACTTGCAACTGTTACTGGCAACGTCAAATACAATCTAATTGCTATTGCCAAATTAGGAAACAAGTGAACCAAGTCGTTACAATTTTTTCAAATATATCTTTACATTTATAAACCTCAGAAATATAAACCTTTTCGACCGCAGTCGGCCGCCCCCTAAAATAGACCGCCTGCGTGCGGGCACGCACTGCATGCCTAGTAGGGACGGCCTTGACCACAAGTAAAAGCTTTCAAATACATAAATAGGCAGAAGTTCAGTATGGTGACAACACCCCGGGTGGTTGGGAAGGGAGGGAGGTGGTGGTGGGGGAGGAGGGTAGTACGAATCCGAAAGAATTTTTTTACGGAAATGAAGTGTTACCGAGATATTCGCGAAAAACTAGTAGTGCCACTGCATGGGGATCTAACGTATATGCGCACGTCCCTGGCAGCGCATGCGTCGGCATGATACGACCGGTTACACACCGTTTCTGCGCACATCTCCGGCGTCTGTTTCAAATCTTCATAAGGAGCACACTTTCGGCGGCTGGTTCAAATCCGTATAAGGAGGGAAGTTATCATCACAAATTATCATCACTAATGCGTTTACGCACACCTCCACTCCCATCTCCCAACTCCACACTCCCAACTTCACACCTTTTTTTTTTTGTTGTTAAGGGAGAGAAGGAATGCTTTTTACGCACTCACCCCCTCGGGATGCAGTAACAAACCGAGGGGAGTGCGGGACTCGGCACGATCGGAAGATGATCGTCCCCTACCCGCTAAACCTTCTCTTCCAGGATCCTTCTGACCCTTTTCCTATCTTTTCTACTGCACACCTGTTCGCGTCTGTCAATCATCGAAGTCGTAGGATAAACATTTTTTATATCAAGCAATAACTGTTGGAATGGATCGAGTCCTTTTATCCGTACAATTCTGTGCCACATATAGGCACACATATGGTCTGCTAGATGTTCCTTTCTATAGCCCGCATTTGTCACGTTGTACTTTAAATGTTTCCACGATCCTTCTACTTTTTGTGTATTTACCCCCGTCCCTTCATTAACAAAGCGGCCGCTTCCCATTTGGCTGTGGTTGAATACTATCATTTAGTGGTAGTCAATAGATGGTCTGGGTTAGATCAGGGGTAAAAAGAAATCCTAGCAATTAAAGATACTCAGCAGCGTGTCTCAGTAACTACTCTACGATTTTGATGAAATTTAAATATGTTATAGATTTCGACATTTTGAACAACTTTTTCCTTTTCCAATATAGGGGGCTCGCTTTCAGATTTCGAGATATTCTTTAAAAAACGATTACTAATATTACTATTTTACGCTTATGAAGATTTTAACCAGCCGCCAGAGATGTGCGCAGAAACGGTGCGTAACCGGTCGTATCATGCCGACGCATGCGCTGCCAGGGACGTGTGCATATACGTTAGATCCCCATGCAGTGACACTACTAATTTTTCGCGAATATTTCGGTAACCCTTCATTTCCGTAAAAAAATTCTTTCGGATTCGTACTACCCTTCTCCCCCACCACCACCTCCCTCCCCTCCCAACCACCCGGGGTGTTGTCATCATACTGAACCGCCGTAGCAGGTTCGTCTCTGTTGTGCATGTGCCATAATGTTACGTGACTAATCCGGTACTGGCAGAGAGAGGGTAACTTTTTCTCCTCGATTCGTGCTCCCTCCCCTCATCTGGCAACTCTGCTTCAAAGAGGTGCTACAAACGTAAAAGGTAATCGTACTTTTACCAGTCTTACAGAAATTTTTCTGTTCAAACAGAGTGAAAACACGATGTGAATCGAACTAGTTTTACAGACTTAATGTAAATAACAAAATTAAGCGCATACGTATAAACATCACAGGGTGAGTCGGTTAACTGTATCACCTGAATTTACTCGTAACATATTTATTGCATGAAGAAATGTTCCAATTAAAAGTTGCTGGACATTCACCAATGCATACAATGTAATGATTAATTTTATAAAAATTTCACTTTGTTATAGAGATACGAAGGCAACCTTGAATTATTCTTTCATAATTACTAATATTTGAAAAGGCGATTTAAAAGAGAATGCTGATGAAAAAAGTATTCAGGTATGTGGGGTGAAAAAGTAATAATGACCGAGATATTCTTTAGTTAATCTTCGGTGGAAGTACAATGATAAAACTTTTTTAGTTTTAATTATTTGTGTGCGAATATTTTGATAATGTATTTCTGCCGTTTTTCTGAAACGAGTTCAAACACAATATAATTCGCATCACGTTTACTTGTTCAATCCAACATTCGGAAGAGCTCCATTATCCGAACACTCGCGTCCCATTGACTAACTAGGATAATCGAGGTTCTACTAGATCGTGAACTGAAAAAGTAAATACACACAAACCAAACTGTACCATGTTGGTTATCATTTTATTTTATTATGTCGCAAACATGTTGGTTCAAGTTTTATGAAAAAATAATTATACCTTAATACTATTTTACCCAGCATTCAATACTCTTTCAAATCGCATATTCAAATATTACTCATTGTGAAACAAAAACTCTATGTCATCTTGACATCTCGATAAAAAATCAAGACATTGCAGTTTTCATGCAGATATTGGAGTCACATTGCATGTCTGATTTGATATAAAGGTGCTATTGTTGGAAACTTTTTGTTACGCAACGAGTATACATTAGGTGGTACAGTTAAGTGACTCACCTTGTATATTACACCAATTTACGTCATGTTGGGACTCATTTTAGTCGGAAGAATCTCAACAATCCATTGGTACCATGTTTTAAAAGATTGGAGAAAAATGACTTAATTTGAAATTTTCTTTTATTTCAAAATTCTGTGATTTTTTATTGAATTGATGAATTTTTTAGTGATGATGAAAGCTACGAAAAAGTAATGAAACATCGAAACAAAATCTGGTTATTATTTGATTAACTATGATGTAGTTTATGGAGGAAATATGAAATAAAATTAAGAACGTTGCCGTCGATATCAGCTGACGACTGAATTTATATAAAACTAGTAAAACCAATGAAAAATAATGATTTTTTTAATGGTTGGAGATTTTCAGTTGTTTTTTCAATCCAAGAGTAATACACGTTAATAATAATGCACAACTGCCATAATAATATAAACGTGGCCGTTTGATAACGTCGATATAAAATTCGAATTTTCTAAAATTCGGAAATAATTCACTGTCGTGTGCGTTATTTTAGGTAGAATGTTCTTGAATTTTGTGAGCCCAATCGAATAGTCTCAGCAAAAATCAATTTGGATTGTGTGCCCTTTTCAGCATAGTATCAGGCCCATACTCTATGACCCCGTTATCGAACTATACTGTTTAAGAGAGCTCGAGTGGATTTGACCTTGACGGAATTGATGGTCACGCTATAATCGTGCGAACGGTCAGTAGACGAAGCTAATTAGAATGATTTTCGACCGATAGGTAGCGTCGGTCTAATTTTCTCTCTTGTCGATTTTTACGTTATCGTGGAGTTATTTGTAACATTTGGCAGCATACTGCTTGTCACGAGGCATTCGAAGCAAGCGTGACGTCGCGAGATAGCCACCTGTTGCCAGAGTTTCTGATAAGTAAATTTAGCGTTTGCATGGATGATGTACAGACTTCTTTAATTACCGACTTTACGTGCAGTTTTTGTTGGGAAAGAGACAGGTTTGCGCTAGTAGTGAAAAATGTTGGAACTGCGAGGTGCTGTTTCAAATCCAGAGACTGTTCGTGTTAAATAAGTAAGTAATCAACTGAAAATATCCACCACATTCTTTGTACATGTTCTGGCTATGTCGGAGTGATATTATTTTTTCGATACGAACGCTAAATCTCCCGATATTTAAGAAAATCTGTCAGCGGCTGCCATCTTGTGACGTCACGCTTGATTCGAATGTCTCGCGATAGGCAATACGCTGCGAAATATTACAAATAACTCCAGGATAACGTAAAAATCAGTCTTTTCGAGACGAAAGGAACACAGCTTTGACTTTTAGGAAACACAATTGATCACTTTGTTGACTTCGTTTGCGTATATGCGGATCTAGCAATATATGATTGTGTCACCGCACTCTCGTTCGAGCGCGCGTCTCACTTAAGCGGGCACTACTGTAATTAAGAAACATCGACGTTTCCTAAATCCATTGAGGAAGTTGACTAATTCGCAAACGTGTACCAACAGTGCCGACACCAGGGGACGTCGAGGCTGCCCTGTTGGTGAATATCAAAGGCTGCGGCTACCCACCGGTCGTCGACTGCGACAACTTCACCCGCGAATTGGGCTACGAGGGCGCCAAGTTCCCCTGCCATTATAGCCGCGTGAACGGCAGCATAGTGATGGCGAACTATGACCGTGAGGCACAGGTTACCACCATCATACACTTCTTCGCGGCGCCGTTCGTAGTGACTCTCGCGACCAGCGTCGCTCTGTGTGTGATGCACTGTGACTGTAGGTGCAGCCCGCCACCTCGACATTCGTCGCGCGGGCTTCGAAGGGCCAGGGGCAACGATCTCAGGTAACCACCAATTATATCCTCCAAACCAATACTTAGAATCAATAGTTCGTTTGTCCGACGACCACGCGTCTTCGGGAACTTCGAGAGCACCGGTCGAGAAACTGAGCTCGGCCACCGGAATCGTGACTGAAAGTTACGCGAACCGGATTTCCCGGCCCGGCCCAGCACGGACCGGCACGGCGCAATAGTATGTCGTTCGGAGATTCGAGGATGCTTCTTTATTCATCAGTTCGGACTTTGCGGAACTCGTTTCTTCGGGCGAATTTACAGTGATCGAACAGTCCGCCTGTCAGCCCTTTCCTGGTGTATTAGTACGGACCGTTCGGTTGCGAAACTGCAATCGAGCTTTACGGGGCTGCTTAAATTGTTCAGCGGGCCTGCTATTTTTCAAGCCGGTTTCAGCATCTGAAAATCTTTGATCTAACGGGACGCGAATCTTTACAAATTTCCAAAATTAAGACATTTTCACACGGTTTTCATTGTTTCTGAGCGAACGCTGGAATGCTTAGAGTCCTTTGCTATAGGGACCTAAATATTTTTTAAAAATTTTGTTGATCGCGCCCACCTAAATTGTCACATCTGGTGGAAGAATGATATGTGCAAAATTTCCGCTTGATCGGACAATGGGAAAACGCATTGACTTACAAAATTTTTTATTTTTGTCGTACGTATGCGTTTCGATATATCGTTGAATTTAACTTCCCATGCTCTATAACTACATACAAGTATAATTGAAGGTCATCGTAAAAAAAATTCGCAACTCTGAACAAATTGGATTTAAAAAAAAACTTTTTCTTTAGCATTTAGTTGTAGAGCATGGAAATGTATATTTACGATGTACTATAATGAAGAAAGTCAAGTTTCAGAAATGAAAAATTTTCGAAGTCGATGCGGCACGGGTACCCATTGTCCAATCGAGCTGAAATTTCGCACGTCATTTTTTCACTAAGTGTCACAATTTGGTGGGGGGTGCGACAACAAAATAAGGAAGTTGAAACACCATCCTAGTGAACACAATCATTTTATTTTAAGCTGACACCTATTCACCTTGGTTTTTGCATTTTCAAGGAAGGAATTCACAAAGTTAATCTTATCTTTCCACTATATTGATACTTTATCGTTGTCGTAATTTCACGTAATTTCACACCAGGGAACAAATTAAATCGGAATAGTGAAGTTGGGTTAACGAACATTATCAGTTTTTTCTAATTTTTTACTTAATTTTAAGAAGAAATTTCTTAATGAACGAATCTTTTTATCCCGGTTTTTGTACAGTAATGAAGGAAAATGAGAATTTGCATATAAACGTGCAGTTGATTATGGTTAAGAGGTTTTAAAATGTTGTATGATGGGAGTTATTATAGACTTTGGTTAAATGTCTTCCCGGCATTTTTTTATGGAAGCTTAAAGACTGATTTTATTTTATTAAGTATACAAAATAGGGAAAGTATTAATATGACCTTGAGATGACTTTCGCTGTCACAGACTTGTACCCTCTTACAAATGCGACAATTTATTTCCACGAAGGCTGATTACTATAGGGGTCGAAGTGAGGTGCATTTACCTGATATTAAATTAATAAATATTTTCAAAATATGTACAGTAATAAATATTTAAATTGATAGATATTTTCAAAAATATTTAAATTAATAAATATTTTTAAAATATGTATACAATATATATATGTATATAACTTTATTAATTTCCCTCAGGGTTATAATCTATTTATAACTCCACCTTTCATCGTACCATATATAATACCTTCCAATCTTCTTACACTACCTTATACTTAACTTATCTACTAACTTAAACCTAACTTTTCTTACTCTAATTCTTAATTCTACAATTACATCTATCACTAATACTAAGCGTAAGGAAACTTTAGAGAGAGAGAGAGAGAGAGAGAGACAGATTCTTATACATACTTCATGCTACCTTAAAACTACTCCTCCTGTGACCATCTCTTACGGTTGCTCACCGTTCATCCCAAAAAAACTTCTTCACCCATTCTTTTCCTTGCATACAGGTTCTCTCTTTCCAATTCTATCTTTCCTCCATTCCTCTACCCTCCTCATCCATTCCTCTTCTCCCTCCTCATCCTCCAACACTTCTCACATTCTCTCCATCCATCCTCCTCTTTCCACATTCACATTTTCCACACATGCTTCCACGACTCGTTCTCCTATTCATCCACTCTACACTTCCTCGCATCTTCATCCATTACTTCCCATCTCTCATTTCATTCCTCAACCTGAATCTGGTCATTCTCTGCCATCTGTTCTCGCTCCATCCTTGCTTCAGGTATCCCGGCAGTCCGTCCCCTTTCATTCCGTACCATTTGTTGTATGTTGAGTTTCCTATCATCTCCCATCTTTTCTCCTTCTGTATTTTCCTTTCCCTTTTTATTAACTCCTCGCTTGCCACCCCCTCCCCTCAAAGAACTCCTATCTCTCCTTTTCCCACCCACTCCCTACTCCCACCACCTTATCCCGACCCTTTATCTCTTCCCAACACAGCCCAGCCAGTCCTCCCTTGACCTCCGCCAGGTTTTTCCATATCCCCACGCCCTTAGTCCCGCCCTCCCCCTTAGCATCTCCCTTTGCAATTCTTCCCGGACCATATGCCCCGGCGTACACCTTTCCACCCCTAACACCCATTTTAGATACCTTTCTTGTAACTTTTCTAAACTTTGCCGCACCTTTCAACCCCACATTTCCACTCCAGAACTTACTACCGACCAAATTAATTTGTCAAACAGCCATATCCTCGTGCCCCAGTCCTTTTCCAAATCTCCTTTAGCCGATCTTCCAAACTAGCCCCATTATCGTCGTCCCTTTCCTTATTCTTTCCTCTACATGCAACTTCTGTCCGCTGTCTCTTGCTATTATGTATCCTAGATATTTGTATTCACTAACCTTCTCAATTACGTTACCTTTGCATCTTCAACTCACCTACTTCCACCTCTTCTCACCCCTCCTACACCTCATCCCCCTCGACTTTTCCACATTTAGTTGTAATCTATTCTCCTCCAAATATCGTTCCAACAGCCCTATCATTCCGCTCATCCTCCGCTAACATTGTAACATCATCCGCATACGCCAAGGTACAAACATTCCTTCCTATCACCTTTACCCCTCCCTTTGCCGCCCAAAAGCTTACCCCTTCCTCCTCCCCACTCTCACCTTACCTTTCGTTTTCCATAATATTTCTTCGCAACTCCCTGCTAGCCCTTTTAAAATTAATACATATTTGAGGAATATTTTAATAAATATGTCTAGAATTGTCTAGACATCAAGTCCGTACTGCGATCGAGTGGAACACTGTCCTTTTTTAGTTGTTTATTGGCATTCTTGGCCCTTAGAATTAGTTACGGACTTGGGTACGGCTGAAAGTTAAGTGTCTTGTTTCGAATCGGAAAACAGACCAGCCGTACTCCACTCAATGACGCATCGCAGACCCACATTCAGCAGAAAGGCGACACCAGTTTCGGGGAAAGATCCTTGAACAAAGGATCTTTGTGCAGCGTCTTACGAGACTTTCGTGAGAAAATG
This sequence comes from Lasioglossum leucozonium, assembly GCA_028454225.1. Classification (NCBI taxonomy): domain Eukaryota; kingdom Metazoa; phylum Arthropoda; class Insecta; order Hymenoptera; family Halictidae; genus Lasioglossum; species Lasioglossum leucozonium. The sequence goes on along the minus strand of CM052216.1, from coordinate 10,844,955 downwards.
TAATCACAGGGTCAGTGGGCGTTGCACAATTTTAGAATTACACCCCGAATTGGTGATTCGTCCCCTGCTCATCCCTACCAGGGAAATGATCTCTTTCCTAGCCATGGTAGGGATTTGCAGGAAAATCAGAATTAGTCTATCAACAATAGTCGAACGGATAGGATCTTAGAACTTTGACCGGTCCAACAAGAACATTAGAACGTTTGTTACATTTTAGAACTTTGGCCGGTAATATAATAACTTTTGGACGCATTAAATTTTTTACGAATTAGAGCGTTAATTGCCTTAGAACCAGGGGCAACCGTAATTCGGACAACGCTCGAAACGAAATAAATATTTAAAAAATATGTAAATTAATAAATATTTGGGAAATATAAATAACACATATTTAGAGCATGTGTGGGAAGTATGTATGAGGGTGGATGAGGAAAGAGGATGACAGGAGGTGATGACGGAAGTGTTAGGGGATGAGGAGGGAGGGGAGCAGTGGATGAGAAAGGTGGAGGAGTGGAGAGAGAGCATGATTGGAAGGAGTAAGCGTGAAGGAATGAAAGAAAAAGATTGGAGTGAAAGAGCGACCGGTAGGGGGGGGGGGTCCATACGGATAGGGAACATTAACATTTTGAATTAGGGAAATTTCAATTTTAATTTCAATTCATTTTTTATTAATTTAAATATATGTATGATTAGATTTATATATGTATTTCTTATATGTATGTAATTATATTTGGTCCCCTCAGGGTTTCAAATCCATTTACCAACTTCTCCCCCTTTACCATTCTTCACACTATCGCCTAATTTCAGCGGGACCTAGTTTTTTTTATTACGCTGGGTTCCGAACCACCTATTTTGCCAACAACACGTGAAAAGCACCCAGAGGGCCACCTCCCGGCTTTTACCGAGGGGTCACCCATCCAAGCACTGCACACACCCCACGCTGTTTAACTTCGGTGATCCTACGAGAACCTTTTTTTTTTTGTAAAATAATATTTATTATAATTATTTGTACATTGGTTATTGTAGCGAGGTAATGGTCGTTGACATGTATTCTATATATGACATATATCTTATATATGTACATATATATATTTAGACAATATTTAAATTAATAAAAAATGGTTTTGAATTGAAATTGAAATTGATAATTGAAATTAAAATTGAAATTTCCCTAATTGAAAGGGTTAATGTTGCAAAGTGGTATACGTATGTATATCGTTCATGCTAAACACAGAGATTTAATCGATACTAGAGTTTAATCCAAAGCGGTTTTGCTGGTTCCAGCAGGAATGTAACAAAAATTTTAAATACAGCGACCGAGCGGTGCGCCGCGGACGCACTCGATTAAATCTTCCAATCAAGAGGTGCAGCACCCGTACTCATCAAACTGTTTTCGCCCGACCAAACAAATGCGAAAAAAGACGAGGTATCTTTCGGAAGGTATTGAACGAATCGCCAACGGTGATAGAATACTTCACAATAATCTGGGACTTCGTCACGTCGTCGGCCGGCACGGTTCACTACGGCGAGAACTCCCGTGATCGATCATGGGGCGAGGTATTGGGGAAAGGTGCTACAGCGACGCTCGTTTTGTACAGAAAAATATCCGTGAGCAAAAAGAATTCTCTCCAACTCGAATTTAACGCGTTCACCTAGCACCGTTGTACACGTGTCACGGCAGTGACCTCTCATATTTTCACAGAGTTAGCCAATTCAAACTCAATTTATTCAAAGATGGAGTCCATCACCTTTTCACGTTATGGTGGTACGTACTTTTTCTTTCTCTTTCAACATATTGATTTTTCGCATTTTCCTTAAGTATACGCGTTGTAGAATATGTGTGCAAAAGAATTTATTTGATTTTCTAAATTTTCCTCGAGGTCATTTTAAGGACATTTCATGAACAACAAAACATATCAAAAAATGGTTGAAACTAAATTTATACCGTTTCTTGAGATCTATAAAGCTGCGTGAAATTTTTTTGAAAGAATCATTTTTGAATACAATTTTTCAAAAAGAATGAATTTTTCGAAAATATTTTCGTGCTGATTTATGGATCTCAAGATATAACGGTATAACTTTTATTCTAACCATTTTTTTTATATTATTTGTCGTTTACGACTTATAAGCACTTGAAAATAATATTATTTAAAAATTTTGTTAAACGTCCAGATCTGATATGAATAATCGTAAGTGCGAATAATCGAGGTTCGGATATTTGATGCTCTACTGTATAACCGAGTTAGAATATTAATCGTTTTTGAGCAAAAATAAATGTAACATCATATGCCTCTTGAGATTTTTCAGACCCTGTTGCATTATCAATAAGTTACAAGCACAATGAACTTATTGTTCGTTGTCAAAACGAAATCAACTATCTTAGAATCGTATTTCCAAACAGAGATTACGAAGTATCGATGAAACGATCTCAGAATTGTTTCTAAACAGAGATTTCCAAGTATGCTATTTGATACTTTGTTTCAAGAGCCTTTGTTTTCATTCTTTCAGAGTCAGTCAAAGCTAAGACTTCGTCTTGTAAAGAGCTTCTGTCCGCATCGTGTAATAAAGTAAAGTTTCGTTTAAAGCTATCATTAACACACATTTCCAATACACCCTGTCTTCAAAAACACGCAAGTAATAATTTTTTCAAGATATGGTTTCATTGGTTCAATTTTGCTCTTCACTGTACAGGTTGTAAAAATATGTCGCGGCTACCATAGATGACTCTACACCTTCGATTTTGTTGAAATTGAACTAAGGAAGGTGCCGCAAAATTGACCTTGACCTTGAATTTTAAGTAACACTTTTTTGTTGAGTTGCGACTCATGAGTAAAACAAGATGAAATTTTTTAAAAATTGTTGACCGTTTGACCTTAAAAATCAAGGTCAAGGTCAATTTTGCCGCGCCTTCCTTTCGTGCAATTTCAACCAAATCGAGGGTGTAGAATCATCCTATGGTAGTCGCGACATATAATTTGTTTACACCCTGTACATGCAATACCATTTGTCATTCTTAACACTATCACGCCGTGTATCACTCCGTGCTCCAACAGTAGGGGCGGAAATATACTTGATACCGGATAGTTCTCGTCCCACGGATTCGCTCATATTTATTTAACGGTTAATGTTAGATGGATTTTCGAAACGTAGTTCTCTTTATAAGACCTTTATCCTTGATAATGGGGAACCCAAAAAATTTGGTTGACTTTTAATAAAAGTGGTACATATATGCAATTTCCTGCAAAATAATATGCAATTAAAAGAAAGTATGTTCTGCAAGTTAAAAAAAAAGATACACATTTATCGTTAATGTTTGTTAATAAAAGATGATGAAAATACATTTTAGTTTTCAAATTTTTGGTTTTGGTCCGACATTCTTCTCATATTTTTCGAAAACCGTTTGGTTTACGGAAAAAGTAATACGACATAAAAAACGCAGTCTATCCAGATCTATAGGTTTTGTCTAACATATTTTTCGACGTGGTAAACAATTTAGAAGATATTCGAGAAAAACTATTTCATGAGCATTTAATTTATTATTTTAATGTTTAACGGCGTTGTTTAATTTTTAAATGTTTAACGTTGTCAAATTTTGTACAGATTTTCTTTTAATTATTCGGAACAATCCTGGCTGTTGCCGTAAATAAAATTCACAAGTCGAAAATAAGAGCCACCATAGTGGACATTGCTATTCGCTAAGAGAACATGTGGTTGTAGGACGCGAGTTACATCGTGCCAGGATGGGAGGGTGAAAGAGTTGCAATTTCAGCCGAAACTCGAGATATGCCCATTTTAAACGTCGCGATCGTTTGTCGCGCATTCTCCGGGCACATCGAGAGGCACTTGGATTCCTATTTTTCCGGCGTGTCTCGTTTGTCATCTTTATAGCGGCTGCTGGCACTGTGTCGTGTCTATAGTATAAAGATCGGACTAGATACTCGGGGGAAAATGTCCGAAGAGTGGCAGCCGGGCCATCGTGCAGGTTGTAAAATTAAGACTCGGTGACTTATGCTATGTGTTCTAACGTCGGCATCATAGTAACGTGTACTATACATGTATATGTGTATATCTGGAGTCAACACGCGGAATATTGCTGGCTCGAGGATACAGTCCTGCGTATGTTTCTCGTTTCACGTGACAGAGTCTTTTAATAATGTATGTTTATGACCAAGATGCGTTATGGTCTGCTCGACGTAACAATAAGCAATAGAGCTTGCAGATAGTCGATCGAATAAGCATAAGTATCGACATCGATGCGAATGAGTCTCTGCATACCATTTGAGTATTTGTATAATTTATGTGCTGTTTTGAAAAAGTACAAAAAAAAACTAGACTTGTCTGACAAGTAAAGTACTTATGCATGATTTTTATGTGTGAGCGAAAATTTCGCGAACCCGGCCTCAGTTCGGTGACTCAGTTTTGATGACTCGGGTCGGGTCCGGACACGAAAATTCGTGATACACGGGTACACAGGAGTTTCGGATTGTTGAAGTCGGGTCGAACCCGAAAATCTATGATATTGGGATACCTGAACGTTATAAATTTACGGGATCCCGACTCGACGGCTGCCCGACCTGATTTCGACTTCGAGATTCCGATATTTCCGGGTACCTGCACGCCACGAATTTTTGGGTCCCGACCATAAGCCCACCCGAAATTATCAAATACTCGCTCACCCGGAATTATTTTATTTGTGTTGCTTTGAATACTAATAATAGTTACGATTGGAATGAACTAAATAAAAATATGCTACAATTAACTGGTCAATACATTCCATGTTGTACCGAACCGATGTTGAATGAAATCTGAAAGAAAAGGGATCGGGGAAATCTTTGCTATGTCAAGATTATGGGTCGTGTGAAACTTAATAATCGAAAGCCATATTAAATAAGATGTGTTTGATATTAAATAAGTCATTTAAGACTATAGATTTGCTGTCTCAGTATAAACCCAATAGAAGATATTAGATTTTTATACGGACAAATGAACAGAACTGTTCAAACTTTTTAATATTGGGTAACCGATCCTTTACTTAACATTCTTCACAGTTTTGTATATTTATATCAATTAAACTGTTATTTTCAGTGATAGCGTCTCATGATTTTATCCAAGTAAAATTATTATTATTGTCTTGTATTGATCGTTTAGGTTTCTTTTCCTTCTAGGACCAAAAATGTTGCACTTTCTTTTATACAGTCCTGTAGATTTTGACGAGAAAACTAAAGAAGACGCGAGCTTTAAAGCGCGGAGTTCACTCGTTCAAAAGTTATATTGTATTGGGTTAGATTTTCTGTTAGCTCTGAGTCAGTTTTGGATTCATTACAGATTATTGAAAAGAAAAGTAACAAGTATTATTTTATGGAAGTGTTGTCGAAAACATCGTTATTGGAACGCTTGCGAATATTGTAATCTCGATATGTAACTAGCGAGCTTTCGAATTATCGCTGTAGAATTGCCATTTCTACGCGCTTATGATGTCACCTAGCGGATTAGCTCAGTGAACACCAATATGGCGACGCCATTTCCTGTCAGAAACGCTTAAAATCGGCCAACTTTACACGCGTATAACTTTTGAACGAGCGAACTACGCGCTTTAAAGCTTGCACTTTTGGAGATTGCCCGTCAAAATCTGCGGGATTGTATAACAAAAAGTGTAAAACTTTTGATTCGAGAAAATGAAGTTCAACCCAAATTAAATTAAAAACTTAAGAAAAAAGAAATTGTACGAAAATTTTAGTACTTGAGTTAATTTTGTTTAATTTGGTTTAACTGGGTAGGCCCCCAAACAATGTTCGCCTGGTGTCCCAAAATTAACGATCCTCCACCCCGAACCACGTATTAATAAACAGTGCAATGGAAACGTTCGTGTTAAATAAGGGTGGTCGAAGGTTTGTAAATCGTGTTATTTAGAATCTGTGTTATAAAAATATCGTATTATAAGATGATTGTTGTAATTTTTGCGTATCGTTATATCGAAACCGTGTCCTAAGGGAAATGACTGTATTATGAATTAAAATGGTATTGTAGGAAATTTAATGAACAGAAGACATATTCACCGGGACAATTATTTGAATCGAGGTCGTGCTGTTTAAGGCAATTTCCATCTGCAAATTGTCTTCACCTATAGGCTCTGATCAAAAGGTTGTACCAAGTTTAGTCCATATATCAAGATTTGCTGCTGCAACTTTCAGTAATCATGCATTATTCGTACGAGTTGTAACGATACTTCTTTCAAGCAGGTTAAATGTTCTTCGCTGCCTTCGAGAGCGCAGTACCTCTCTAAAGTTGATGAACCAATTTGTGTAAAAAGTAGATTTGATTGTTATTGTTTTTTTTTTTAATTTATAAACTGAAAGAATCTCCAATTCTTTTGTTGCCAATGGGTCCGAGGGTCTATGTGAACACAGCCACGAGCCGATGCGATTCCATCAAGAAAACACAATCATCAAATTAACCCTGGCAATTTTTGCATATCCCACCTATTCGAGGCTGCCAACGAGTAGGTTAAAAAGCTTCGAATAGAGTTCTACAGACGTCATGCATTGTGAAAAATAAATGGATATCTACCTTATTGAGTAAAATTTTATTTATTTCATGATTGAAAAATAATAAATAAAAATAAAATTTCATTTGTTAGCAAGAATTAATTGTTTTATTTCGATAAAATTCATTTAAATGATCCCAGAAATAAATTATTTATTATTTTTTAGTAGCAAATAAAATTCTGCTTTTTATTTGGATCCAACGGAGGAGGAAATAATAAATATATTTTCTTTTTGTGTTTTAACCAAGGCAACAGAATTTAGAAATTAATCTTGTTATTTAATTTTAATATTATTTATTATTTAATGTTGGAAGCAACGCGGGCACAGCATCGCCGTTGCATGCGTTTAGCGACACCGAACCTTAGATGGGGCACATGGCGCGATCGCCTTCGTTTGTTTCGCGGGGCAACGCGCCGGGCACGCGGTATGCCTCTCTTCCAGTCGTAGCGAAACCGCCGTGCGGAAACCAATGTATAGTACTTGTATCTATTAGTCAGTAGCCGGAATATATTCTTTATTCGTAAGACAGCCGCCGCGTCTTTCTACTTATTCCTTCTAGTTCACCTGCCCCTGCACACCGCCATACATTCCGTTAGCGGTATAACTAACAGGTTATGGGCCCAGGGAATCGCGATTAAGTGAAAAAGAAGAAAACGTGGAAACGTGACGTGCGAGTTATCGTTCTTTCGAATCGGAATAGGCGCAACGAGAGGATGGCGAACCTAACGCGAATCGACGCTCTCAACAAAGACAATTACGATACTTGGAAGATACAAATGCGCGCATTACTAGTAAAAAATGACGCGTGGGGCTATGTCTGCGGCGGAATAAAAGCACCGACGGTGACGGCGGAAAACGCTGCGTCGGAAGCCGCGTTCAAGGCATGGTCGACCAACGACGAGAAGGCGAAATCGGACATCGTGCTGTCGATCAACCCGTCGGAATTGAAACAGATAAAGGACTGCGGAACTTCAAGTGAAGTGTGGCAAAAATTAGAGAGCATCTACCAGTCGCGGGGACCTGCACGTAAGGCAACGTTATTGAAACGTCTAACGCTGCAGCGGATGAACGAGGGCGAGGACATTCGCGAACACCTCGGAAAGTTCTTCGACGCCGTGGATAAACTGAGTGAGATGGACGTAGTGATAAATCGGGACTTATTAGCGATTTTATTACTGTATAGCTTGCCGCAAAGCTACGAAAACTTTCGATGCGCGATCGAGTCTCGCGACGAATTACCTTCGCCCGAGACCCTGCAAATCAAAGTGACGGAGGAAAGTGACGCGCGTAAAAACGAGACACGCGATATCGCGCCGAATGCAATGGCCGCCGTAGGACGTGCAAAAACGAATCGCGGAGGAACTACGTACGCAAAACCCAAGGAGTCTACCGACTCGGACAAGTCGCAAATAAAGTGCTTTAGATGTCGAAAATTCGGACATAAAGCATCGCAGTGTCATTCGCGACGATCGGCAAAGATGGTCAGTACCGATCTATCGGTATTCGCGTCAGTCGACGTGGGGCTAAGTCGCGAAGTGTCTCGTGCGGACGGCGACGGCGGTAACGATGAGTGGTGTTTGGACAGTGGATGCACCTCTCATCTGTGCAAGAACTTGGACGATTTCGCGAAAATTGGTAAAAGCGGTGCGGAAAAATTAAATCTCGCGAGCAGTGCGACGACGAACGTGAACGCGCGGGGAACAGTGCGCGTTCTTGTCGGTCGCGACGGGTCGGAAACGGCCGTGACGTTGAACAATACGTTGCACGTACCGGATTTGCGCACGAACTTGTTGTCCGTCGGGAAAATCGCGGATCGCGGTTACAAAGTTGTTTTTACGAAGGACAAAGCAAGGGTGATCGGCGAGGATGGAAGAGACAAGCTGGTTGCCGATCGCAGAAACGGGCTGTATTACGTGCGGCGAGTATGCACCGCACAAAGAGCCGCGGCCGCGGACGAAGCCTCGGAAGATCGAAGGAAGCCCGACGCGCAGGAGGCGTGGCACAGGCGCTTGGGACATCTCAACCAAGCAGATCTTCTTCAGGCGAGACGTAGCGGCGTCATATCAAGCGGCGACATCGGGGACTTCAAGAAACTACTATGTTGGGAGGTTTGTTTAAGCGGCAAGATGACAAAGTCGCCCTTCCCGGAAAGGTCCGAGCGCGCCGCGAGCACACTACAAATTATACATAGCGACGTGTGCGGCCCGATGCGAACGCAATCGAACGGAGGTAACCGATACTTTGTCACATTTATCGACGACCATTCGGGATGGTGCGAGATACGTTTCATAAAGTCGAAGGACGAGGTATTCGACGCGTTCAAAGATTTCAAGGCGTATATCGAGAAACAAACGGGTAGCAAAATTAAGAGTATCCAGTCGGATAACGGAAAAGAATATGTAAACGCGCGTTTCGATCGTTTCTTGAAAGAACACGGGATAAAGCGTAGATTGGCGGTCGCGTATAATCCGCAGCAGAACGGTATGGCGGAAAGAAGAAATCGGACGTTATTAGACATCGCGCGATGTTTTCTCATACAGTCCGGATTGTCTCCGTCGTTCTGGGCAGAGGCCGTATTAACGGCGAATTATATCCGCAACCGATGCCCATCGAGAACGCTGGAAGGAAAATCTTCTTTCGAAACCATGTACAAACGGTTGCCGTGTACGAAATACTTCAGGGATTTCGGGTGCGTCGCGTACGCGTTGGATAACAATCCAAACAAGGGGAAGTTCGAGCCTCGATCGCAAAAGGGTATCTTCGTCGGATACTCGGAAGATTCGAAAGGTTACCGAGTATGGTTGCCGGATAAGAGACGAATCGTAACAGCTAGGGACGTAAAATTCGTGGAAAAATTCGGGGCAGCTCCGGAAGGAAGCTGCGACAAATACCGACGCGAATGCGTAACAGGCGGCGAGAATCGCGACGAACACCGTGACGAAGGTGGCGTCCTAATTGATCTGGGCACTAAGAGCGGAGATCGAACACAAGTAGAGAACGATGAAGTTCGCGATCGCGTCGGAGAAGATATCGAGTCCGATGACGACATAGTCGAGTCAGGCGCGGAAAACGAAGATCGCGAAGTCGTGACGATGAAAAGGGGACGCGGTAGGCCTCGAAATATACAAACGGGAACGAGGGGAAGACCTCGCAAGGTTTACAATATGGTTGAAACCGGAAATTTGGTAGAGCATGCTTTCGCAGCCGAAATTCCCCTAGAGCATGCCATCACGGGTTCGGACGCGGACGAATGGCACAAGGCCATCGCGTGCGAATTAAGATCCATAATCAAAAATGATACGTGGAAAATCGTGGAACGACCGAAAAATGCAAAGGTAATCGGGAGTCGATTAGTGTTGCGAAATAAATTCGGTCCGAGTGGCGAATTAGAGAGACGAAAGGCTAGGATAGTAGCGCGAGGATTCTCGCAGCGTTACGGAATCGATTTTCACGAAACTTTTGCCCCCCGTGGCGCGTTTAGAATCGATAAGAATCATGACCGCTCTCAGTGCTCGGTACGATATGAACGTACACCAGGTAGACATAACGTCCGCGTACTTAAACGGTCATCTCGACGAAGAGATACTGATGGAAGTTCCCGATCACATCAGTGTACCGCTCGAATTCCTCATTAGGAGGGAAAAATGTCAAACAATTAAAGCGAAGGCTCTGGAAATGCAGCGCGCTTTGAAGCAAGGCGATAAGGTTTGCCTAATGCAGAAGGCTCTCTATGGGTTGAAGCAGGCCGGTCGTAGCTGGCACCGTCGGCTAGACGGCGAATTAAGAAAGTATGGGTTGGTCTCGAGCGGAGCCGATCCGTGCGTTTATTATCGGGGGCGAGGGAAGGACGCTTTGTTAGTACTCGTTTATGTGGACGATATACTTATCGCCTCGCGTCACTCCGATAGAATAAATCGTCTGAAAGATCACCTGAAAAACATTTTCGAGGTGAGGGATCTCGGCAGCGTCAAGTGTTGTTTGGGCATCGAGTTCGAACGTTCGAAAAACACGACAAAGTTGCATCAACGGGGATACATTGAAGATATTCTAAGTCGTTACGGCATGTCACATTGTAAGCCGGTCTCGACGCCGTTAGACTCAAATGCGAAGCTGCGAAAAAGCGAGAAGGATCCGAAGGAAGATGACGAAAAACTTCCGTTTAGAGAACTCATAGGTTCGCTTATGTATCTCGCGATAGCTACAAGACCCGACATCGCGCACGCGGTGAGCGTACTAAGTCAATACAACAATTGTTACGACCGTACCCACTGGGGTAGCGCGAAGCGTATTTTGCGTTATTTGAGGGGCACTAGCAGTTTAGGTCTAGTCTACAGATCGAGCGAGGAGCAGGTAAAGGGTTACGTCGATGCGGATTGGGCGAACTGTACCAACGATAGGAGATCCTTCACGGGGTATTGTTTTCTGCTGGGAGGTGCTGCCATTTCCTGGGAGTCGAGAAAGCAGAAAACCGTAGCGCTATCTTCGGTCGAAGCCGAGTACATGGGCCTGAGCGATGCCGCAAAAGCGACGATTTACTTGCGGCGCTTCTTAACCGAGTTAGGTTGCGGGGATCTATCGAGCGTTATTTTACATTGCGATAATCAGGGTGCGATAAAACTCGCGAAAAACCCTGTATTTCACAACCGTACAAAGCACATCGATGTGAGGCATCATTTCGTACGCACCGCGTTAGAGGCGGGCGAATTTGTCTTGGAGTACTTGCCAACCGATGAAATGATTGCCGACGTACTCACGAAGGGCGTACCGGGCCCGAGGCATGTAAGATTGTCGAATTCGCTTGGGTTGGGTGATTCGGAGCGTGATCAGCTGATCCGTTCGGTCTCGAGGGGAAGTGTTGGAAGCAACGCGGGCACAGCATCGCCGTTGCATGCGTTTAGCGACACCGAACCTTAGATGGGGCACATGGCGCGATCGCCTTCGTTTGTTTCGCGGGGCAACGCGCCGGGCACGCGGTATGCCTCTCTTCCAGTCGTAGCGAAACCGCCGTGCGGAAACCAATGTATAGTACTTGTATCTATTAGTCAGTAGCCGGAATATATTCTTTATTCGTAAGACAGCCGCCGCGTCTTTCTACTTATTCCTTCTAGTTCACCTGCCCCTGCACACCGCCATACATTCCGTTAGCGGTATAACTAACATTTAATTAATATTGTTAAATATTATTTCACCCAGTTTACACGTGAAGATTGATTTCAATATTAATGAAAAATGCTGTAAATTATACTTTTCATTTTGATGCCATGGAGGAGTAACCCAGATAGGACTGAGACGTCTTAAAGACGTCTTTAAGTACGTGAATATAGTGGAGCGGCGAGGTGACCGTTGTGTAGAGGAGAGCGGCGCGGTGAGAAGAACGATGTAATATTTGTATGTTTCTCATCACCGCTCTACTATACACACAATACACAGACTCATTTTATTTCATTGGTTTGATTTTGCCTCTGCCGTAAGACATTCATACGTCTTAAAGACGTCTCGAACGGCTTCCGAACGGCTTCTGAACATCCCCTGAACGTCTTTTGTGACTCAACGGTACGTTTTTAAGAGGTTTCTAATACGTCTTTGATCAGAAAAAAAGTTCACGTCTGCCAGGCGCGATACGTAGCGTAACCAGTACCACAGTCGAACACCTAATGGGCTGACCCAACAGATGGAACAGCTGATGGAAACACGGTTAATACGCAGTAGAAATACTAATGAAATTGATTTAATTTTTTAATTTTTCCTGTGGAGTGTTCAAGGTTTATCAGTATCTAATAAACTTATAGAATAAATAAAATGTAACAATTTCATGATTAGTTTAGTTCTTCGCACAGACAACGGCGAAAAGATGGGTTTTTATTTTGCTTAACTACAACGACACGGACTTAAAAATCTGAAAAAAATTCATAAACAATACTTGTAACTGTTGGAATAGTATTTGATCTAATATGCACGATCCCGATTGGTCAAGTATAGTTTATGTAAAGTCATCGCTATGTGGCACTGTATGTTTTTTGTTCTTTTTTCTTTCTACACTGTCGCTGCCTTTATTAGTTATTGTTTTCTTCTTCTTCTTCTTCACTTACCTGCCACTACTGTACTTTTGTAATATACTTTTATACGCTAATAACTATCTGTGGTCTGTTTAGCAATCCTATACAGTTGCTTGCTTTCTAAGTCTAAATCCATCAATAACAATATATCGGTGCTAGAACTTCCATGTGAAATCTGCATCTTTAAGACGTCTTATTTCAGACGTTGAAACGGTGTCCCTAAAAAAACGTCTTTAAGACGTCTCGAAACAGAGATCTCTAAAACGTATCGAAAAAACATCTTCAAGACGTCTTAAAAACGCAAGGCGTTCAGACTTAAAATGGACGTAAAAAAGACGTGGTCTTTAAGACGTGGCCTGCTATCTGGGAAACAATGAACATATTTTCTTTTTGTGTTTTAGTTTACGTAGTGAAAAAATAGATAATTTTTGGTTACAAATCATAAATAAATGATACATTCCAGTGTTGTTTTCGATGGTCTTCCTTCACAAACCGTAACAATTAGCAGGGTATCTTACAACTTGGTCGGTTAGCGTGCTTTGTATTCTTAACGTTTCGGATCTGTTTTCAGGGTGACGTAGTCGAACAGGGTGTTCTCTCGGGTATAATGAATATCTAGGTTCCCGGTTTCTTTTTTCGGCCGCGTATCTGTAGAACGTTGCGCAATCCTTTGACACGGCATTCCAATTAAAAAGTTCGAGAGTGTTTTACGCCTCTTTTCCTCAACCCGCCGCCCCCATAGTTCGCATGTTGAGCGGAGCCGTAAATGTTCGCGACCGCACTCACGATCGTTTGCTGAAAACCTCGCAAGACCTTGATTACTTGACCAACTAAACATCGCTGTACGCGTTTCCTTTCACCACGAAAATTTCGGATACTGGATCTTTCTGTTTGACGACTGCACAAAGATTGGTGGGAAGGGGGGGGGGGGGGGGGGGGGGGGGGGAATGTAATTCTTTTTTAATCTTTGCATCTTTGAAAACCAAAAGCTGTGGAAACGAAAATAATTTGTTTAACACTCCGTGGGCAAGCATGTTTTCAATCTGCAGTGCCGACTCTAGAGTAGTCGGCGCCCTGTTGCGAAGTTCTTTTATAGCGACTCCTTTCCCAATATTTAAAAAAAAATAGTGGCCAAGTTTTCGGGTAATGAAAATAATAAAAATATAATATTGTTATTAATAATTTAATTTAATATAAATCATTATACAGTACTTAGACTATAGACTACCTAGACTATAGACTATAGACTACCTACAAGACACTTCATAAGTACTGTTGAGCTCAAACGTGGTCTGGTACCGTGTTTGGCTCCGATCCGATTTCGAACTAACGAAGGTCGAATCTGATTGAAAACGATAAGTTTGCTTACAAGTGCTTTATTCGATTTTAAAGTTCAAGAGACACAATCGCGCTCGGTGTATGACAATGATGTACGGCACGGTTTTGCGGAATTTGAAAATGATTCGATCTCGCGATGATCTCTGCTTCGAAGTTAGATGCGATCTGATGGTCTTTTTTATTTTTTCTCTGCTCGAGGAGGATATGAGCTAGGAGGAGGGGTGGAAAAGTATTTTAACGAGTGGTGATTGGAGGATGGTGAAGGCCAATGGTAACGCCTTTGCCTTCACTCCTAGGTACTGCAGGTACCGAAGGGTGTGAGGGTGTTTTTGAATGTGGATTCTGCAGTTTTCGGACGATGAGCGTAGCAGGCAATAAATTCCTGAAGCGCTTCGGACTTAGCAAGCATGTTGGCAATAAAAAGACTCGATGAGTGAAACGATGAGGGCTGGTAAGCAGATGGGTCAAGCCCAAGATAGAAAACGGTAAGAAATTAACTAATTATGTCCCATGGCTTCGAGAATCTATTGTCGCTACACCATAAATGTAGGCAGGTAAATTCTTATAATTGAGGGGCTTGGAAGGGCCCCGTCCCTAGACGGGTCTGCAGGAACCTTTTTAGGGGGCCACATGGTGGTCAAATTCGCGCGCTGGTCTGCCGTTAAAACTAAGTATTTTTGAGAAACAATAAGACGGTTGGGGTAAGCGGCTGCGTCGCAACAAGTACTAAGTAGTATACATATAACATAACGGATTTACTCGTATTATAGATTCTTAAATTCTTAGCAAAATTAAATTCATATATGTATAAGTAATTATTAATATTAAAATTTTACTTTCATGGCTTTTATGCTAGCAAATTCATTAATCATTTCTTTATTACTTAGCATGGTAGCAACATCATATTCTATTGCAATTATTGATAAACCTGCTAACCGATCTTGAGACATGGATGACTCAAGCCGATTTGCCCACTCTCTGATTGGCCGAGTTCTGTGTTGGCGCGCGGTTCAAATTTATTTCCTCTGTAATTTGGCGATTGGAAGCCTTGTTCATACTGGCACAAATTCATTTTAACATTAACTTAACTAATAAAATTTTAAAAAAAAGTTGATTAATAAAAAACAGTCTTGTACGCTCGCATCACTTGAATCGTGTCTTGGGCCGGCTCTGGCAACCTGGGTCATTTACGTCCACCACTAACTTTTTTGATTAGTCTATTATGTTTTTCTAAAAATCTAAAAAATTCTGCAATGCGTATCGAAGTCCCTATTTTAGTACAATAACTGTTGGAACGTCATAGGTTTAAAGCATCTATGGGAAAAAATAAATATTGAAAACAAATTCAAGTAGCCAAGTTGACCCAAGTTGTCCTCTAAAGATCAAGTAATATTAATGTATTATTTACTATACAAGATGTGAATTTTAACTCGAGCACCTAAATTATTTCCACTACTCTTGAAAATAAAGAAAAATTACTAAAATGTACGTGGTTTTGAGGCATACATCTGATGATGATAAAAAACTACTGTGTAGGTCATTTTAACGGTTTTCTCAAGGTCATCGTATTTTTTTGCATATTAACATATATTTTTTATTATACGATATGGTAGTCGGCATTGTGATGAGTTCAGCGATCCACACGCCATGACCTTGAAGTGAAGGCGAAAAGATCAGTTGCAAGTTGAAGAATGCAAAAATATATAAAAGTATAATAATTTGAATAATATTTAAAAATGTTTTATTCGCAATGTCTTTGTTTACGAGTGCATGTGTGTCATATGAACGTTATTACTTTGTGAATACATTTTAATAATGTTTCTTGCAATTATTTTTTTATGCATTGTTGTCATTTCAATAGCTGCAAAAACCATTCGCATTTTTGATGGATTCTGAATGAAGGATTTTCTTCTTTAACTTTTTCTACGGCAGAAATCTTTATTTTACAACGTAGGATTATTCTCTTTCAGAACAGTAATTTTGAAGTTGTTGTTTATAATATTCGTAACATGTTCTAGGTATATAAAAAATATAGAAAGTATATTCTAGGAATTTCAACTTTGAACGATTTCCGAAAGCTATAACTAATAACTTTAAGGTTCACTTAAGACCTTCGAAGAATGTAGGACTCAAGACAGTTTCATAATATCATGAAAGTGGCATGACAAGAGAGAGAGACAGAGAGAGAGGGAGAGAGATAGATAGATAGATAGATAGAGAGAGATAGAGATAGAGATAGAGAGAGAGAGAGAGAGATGTTCAGAAAGAAGAATTTAAAAACTTTTTCCTGAGCTGAACCATCCGGGTCGAGTAATTTTTCATAAGTGTGCCTTACCCCGGCGTGTTCCAATCATGTGTCCGCGAAAGTAACTCAGAAAATAACTAAATTTTTTCTATTTCAACACAAGAGTGCAAATACAGTAGCTAAGAGTGAAATAGAATCGTACTACGTTAGGTAAGAGGCACTGCTCTCTTGAAAGCAGCGAAGAACATTTAACCTGCTTGAAAGAAGTATCGTTACAACTCGTACGAATCATACATGATTTCTGAAAGTTCCAGCAGCAAATCTTGATATATGGACTAAACTTGGTACCACCTTTTGATCAAAGGCTATAGGTGAAGACAATTTGCAGATGGAAATTGCCTTAAACAGCACGACCTCGATTCAAGTAATTGTCCCGGTGAATATGTCTTCTGTTCATTAAATTTCCTACAATGCCATTTTAATTCATAATACAGTCATTTCCCTTAGGACACGGTTTCGAAATAACGATACGCAAAAATTACAACAATCATCTTATACTACGATATTTTTATAATACAATTTCTAAATAACACGATTTACAAACCTTCGACCTCCCTTATTTAACACGAACGTTTCCATTCCACAGTTTATTAATACGTAGTTCGGGGTGGAGGATCGTTAATTATGGGACCCCAGGCCAACATTGTTTGGGTTAGGTCTACCCAGGTCTACTCAGTTAAACCAAATTAACTCAAGTACTAAAATTTTCGTACAATTTCTTTTTTCTTAAGATTTCAATTTAACTTGGATTGAACTTCACTTTCTCGAATCAAAAATTTTACACTTTTTGATATACAATCCAGCAGATTTTGACGGACAAACTCCAAAAGTGCAAGCTTTAAAGCGCGTAGTTCGCTCGTTCAAAAGTTATACGCGTGTAAAGTTGACCGATTTCAAGCGTTTCTGACAGGAAATGGCGTCGCCATATTGGTGTTCACTGAACTAATCCGCTAGGTGACACCATAACCGCGTAGAAATGGCAATTCTACAGCGGTAATTCGAAAGCTCGATAGTTACATATCGAGATTACAATATCCGCAAGCGTTCAAATAACGATGTTTTCGACAACACTTCCATAAAATAATACTTGTTACTTTTCTTTTCAATAACCTGTAATGAATCCAAAACTGACTCAGAGCTACCAGAAAATCTAACTCAATGCCAACCTAAAGTAAAATTATATACCAAACATACCCGCTACGAAATACTTGTGCTGCCACCTACCGAATGAGCTCAGTAAACACCAACATGGCGACGTCTCCTTACCTATCAAAAACGCTCGAAGTTGCTCAACTGTACACGCGTATAACTTTTGAACGAGTGAACTCCGCGCTTTAAAGCTCGCGTCTTCTTTAGTTTTCTCGTCAAAATCTACAAGACTGTATAAAAGAAAGTGCAACATTTTTGGTCCTAGAAGGAAAATAAACCTAAACGATCAATACAAGACAATAATAATAATTTCACGTGGATAAAATCATGAGACGCTATCACTGAAAATAGTAGCTTAATTGATATAAATATACAAAACTGTGAAGAATGTAAAATAAAGGATCGTTTACCTAATATTAAAAAGTTTGGACAGTTCTGTTTATTTATCGATATAAACATTTATTACCTTCTGCTGGGTTTACGTCTAGATAGCAAAACTATAGTTGTAAAAACACAACCGGTGTCTTATAATTAAGCAGCGGATCTTTATGCAAAATAAGAATGTTTTACGTGACTTGATAGTGTATCACATCATTGAACTTGTCTCGACATCAGTTATACCACTATGAAAACGACAACAATCTCAACATGTTATTGTATCACCAAATTTAGCTCCTTGAACAGTAAAACTTTTCTCGCTAATATTTTCGTCTATCTTCAAGCCTACCGGAGCTATTGAGATGTTTTGTTTCTCACCCGGTATATGGTCTAAGAGTGGAACCAAGTTGACTATAATATTTTAGTTATTGTTTCATTACACATAGGAATAAATTTTCATATGCAAACGTTATACTTTCCATATTTAATTTAGAGTAATTTTAACACAATGTTCTACTTTATAATAATGTATCACAGAGTATTCTTGAGGCTTTGTGTTTGTTCATAGAATATGCTTGAATAGATGTTGCGAACGAAACATAACCTCTGCTTTCACAGTTATCGTTACACGGTAACAGGTTCTTTCATTTGCGAAGCATTCGCTGCGTCTAGCTTTAGCTATAATGAAAGCTAAAGCGGCGTAAACACGGCTATCAATTGTTTTAAAGCAACTCGTTCGCTTGTCTGTTTCGGAAAGTACGAACTTCCGACATTAATTCTAAAATGCTCGCGATAAAGATGTAATAACTGCGAGATACAAAAGGAGTAATAGAACTCTGACGAGCAGAAGATTGGTGCGAGTTTAACTTTATAACGGTTTTCTTCCTTGTCCGCTTCTCTAGTACTTACTCGCTTGGTTCGTTTTTCATTAACATTATTCCGAGTACAAACAGCTTGTTTTCGACCTACTCTACTGTTCAGTGGGCGGCGCAACATTCCACGCGATCATTTATAAGTTCCTTTCGGGCGAAACTGTTACAAAGCTTTTTGCTTAACTCTTTGTACTATTTTAATTTTTTACCGCCAATTCCGTTCTTTAATATTTAAAATCGTCTGGTATAACGCGGCTAGTTGTACGCGATATTAGACAAAAAATTCACGGAAATTATTTACAACAATTATTTATTTGAACCTCTATACAGGTGGCGGCAATATTAAGTGAACACTCTTAAAAATCGCAGAATTTTTTTAAAATTGGTCCAAACGACTCGACTATTTAAAGATGTTAGACCGACTAGTTTGCTAGAGAATGAGTAAACACAAATTTGTTTAGATTGCAAATGGTAGGAATTATAAAAAATTTTTAAAATGATGTTACTTCAACTTTTTTATCTGAGCCTGTAACGATAATTTAAAAAATGCGTTTTGTAGATTTCGGTAATTTATATGCTCACTGAAAATTTCATCAAAATCTAAGCTCATCTTTTTACGTTTGTAGCTCATTGCAATGTTGACCGATTTTTATGAAATTTTCAGTATGCATATATGTTACCGAAATCTACAAAATGCATTTTTTAAATTATGTTACAGGCTCAGATAAAAAAGTTGTAAAAACATTATTTTTTAATTTTGTTATGATTCCTACCATTTGCAATCTAAACAAATTATTTTTACTCATTCTCTAGCAAACTAGTCGGTCCGACGTCTCAAAAAAATTCGAGTGGTTTGAACCAATTTTAAAAAGTTAAGCTATTTTTAAGAGTGTCCCTTTAATATTGCCGCCACCTGTACTTACGAGAGACTGCGCGCTCGAACGAGAGCGTATTGGCATACTCACACATTGCTGCATCCGCTTATATGTATACGCAAATGCAAGGGTCAAAATCCAGAGAAACTGACGCTTCAATATCGCAATGACGAGTGGTCAATTGTGTTTCTTAAAAGTCCAATCTGTGTTCGTTTCGTCTCGAAAATGTCGATTTTTGCGTTATCGTGGAGTTATTTGTAATGTTATTTGTAAAGGCAACATACTGCCTGTTACGAGGCATCCGAAGCAAGCGTGACGCACAAGATGGCAGCCGCTGACAGATTTTCTTAAATATCGAGAGATTGATCGTTCGTATCGAAAATATAATACCGCTCCGCCATAACTCGGACATGTACAAAGATGATGGTGTATATTTTTAGTTGATTAGTCACTTATTTAATATGAAAAGTCTCTGGATTTGAAACAGCACCTCACAGCTCCGACATTTTTCACTACTAGCGTCATTGTCTTTTTCCACATCAAAAACGTTCTGCTGCCGAATATTACAAATAACTCCATGATAACGTAAAAATCGGCCCAAAGAAAATTGGGCCCACGCCATCTATCGGTCGAAAATCTTACTAATCAGGTTCGTCTCTTAGACCATATATACCTATAGACCCGGTGCAGATAAGTCTGCCTTGTTCCAAGATTAAACCGACTAGCAGACAACTTTGGAGGGCAAAGTGCTATAGTATGTTGAGAAATCGCAGTACCGTGATGCTAAAGTGGTAGAGGGGAAAGGGGAGTCATTGCTATATTTCATTCTGTAGAAATATTTATGGAAACTATAACTGTAATATACATATATACATGTATTTTATTTTATTACCCGTTCATTTTTACTTTAGCCTTATTATTTTAAATATGGCTAACTCATTTTTTTTGTCGATTATAATCTGGGAAAAGTTAAATTTTAATGTAGAAGTTGATAATATGAAATCTGTATTTATTTCCTCACAACTTACTTTATTTAAAAAAAGAATAGTAAGAACAATATACATGTATATGGCGAATACACTACATATATTATATATAATATACGCAAGGTAATATAAAACAATAATAATAATATCAATAATATTTATATATTAACGTGTAATACAAACAATATATATAATACATACATATAACACATATATAGTACGTATAATACATATGATACAATGTGATCCTAATTATTGATTACAAAATAAAATAGTTTTCGTTATCTTATTTCCACTGGCAGCTACTGGTAATGCTTCTACCGCGATACGTGCTCCGTCTCATTCACTATCCACCATTTTGAATTATCTCAAAACGAGGCTGGAGGGCACCAGATAATTTTAGATCTCGGAACATCGCATCGTATGCACATACTATACCTATGCCAGGTCTATAGGTATATGTATATGGTCTAAGGTTCGTCTACTGACCATTCACGCGACTATAGAGTGACGACCAACTTCGTCAAGGTCAAATCTACTCGAGCTCTCTTAAAATCCTCTTAATCATACTCGTCATTTATATTCGATGGTTACCGGAAGAAATAAATATATGCACAAATAAATATGAAAAGTCGTGGTACGGTTGGTGTCAAATAGCTTGGTTATTTTTGGAGATAGAAAAAATATTAAAGAACAAAACTGTTTGGTTGAAGGGTGCAAGGCAAACGTAGTAAAAAAATGTTCTTAAGGTCATTTTTTTCCAGACATAAGAGTCATCGAAGTTTTTTTCAAATGAAATTGTATATTTTCCTCACTACGGTGTGACAGCTGAGGTCAAGACGTATCTAATGGCTTATAATACTATAACCTTCACGTGCCTTGAGTACAAAAAATTCACAACAATTGAGCAATCGATACAAAAATTATAACAGAAATTACATTGCTAATTTTTCTTCCACGTAAGATAACGTAATATATGCAAGAATTCGCTTAAGGTCCAATGGACTTTTAAGTAATACTAAAAATAAAATAAAAACAATGAATCCAGAGCAGAATAAACACCTCAACAATCTCTGTTACATTATTCTCGACTTATTAAACATTTTGAAAGAAGAAATACATTTTAATTTCTCTTTAATTTGTTACAATTAATTTAGGAAATGTTCATTTTGCATAAACATACGTTGTCTTGTAATAACGTTATTCACAACTAGTTCAAATAGTTGTTTACGGTTGAACCGAAATCAAATTCTATTCTTCTGTTACAAGAATTTAAATTTTAAAATTAATGCAGACACACAATAAATATATCATTTTGTTTGTCTTCTGAGAAATTATTATGGATAAAGAAGTTCTAATCTTTGTGACAAATCATACGATAAGGGATTTAAAAAAAAAACACCGCCAGGTATTCTGGGTCACTTGTGATATCGGCTAATAACAAAATCATACTATGAGACTATAGCCGCATACGAATGATTAGTAGCGTTGTCGTGAAACTTGACCCGATGATAGACAAGATTATCGATTGCACGTTCGAATCGAAGAAATAGCTGCAGCGATACCAACACGACAGAAAAAAATGCCATTCCGCGAACGTTTTATATCCACGTCTCGTACATAATTGCAACTAATCGCACTCGTTGCTAACAATGTTACTGTCAATACAATTCAAATATAGAAGAAACAAAAGAACGATTGTATCGTTTATCGATTTACCGCTTACGAGTTTTGCTAAACAAGAGACTCACATAGTGCAAAACAGTAAAAATCTACACAGCGAGTAGTGAAGTATTTGACCTGAAAAGCTGAATAAAAATCAATTCCAGAATTTGGTTTCTTTTGAAATTTTTTTCTTTCTGAGACAATTGAATATATCTGAAAAATAATTTCCAGTTGTAGTTTCTTAATTTATTCATTAATGAAACGTTTGTCGAAACTGGAAAATCTTAGAACACTTTAACAATTAATTATTCTCCAACACCATTCGCTTATACGTAATTTTTGTGTTGTAGGAAAATTAGGTCAATTTTTTCGTCACAGAAGCTTTTTAGGTAGATGTACAGAGTGTAACAAAAGTAATGGTCACCCGTCCTAGGGGTGTATCTACACCTCTGGATCGATGGACATTTGTAAAAGAAACTTTCCGGAAAAATTGTTGTTAAAGTTTTTTTTACATCAACACCTTTTACTCATCGACAAGAGATTTAAAAGGAACCATATATCGCAAACAAATTGTTATTGAGATATAAACTGCTAAAGTTTTTGCAAAATTTGATTGTGTGGCTATGTACTTAAAGACAAAAGCCTACTACTACAGTTTACCTGCCCATGTCGACAAGATAGTCGTGTGCGTGTCTCGAGACAAACGAAATTAAAAGGGACATTTGTGTTTAGGCCTGTACCAAATCATTAACGTCTCCCTGCCCATTCAGATCATAAATTTTGTAAGAAGTGTAATATCACCTTGTGGACGAATGAGTGTGAGTGCGCGTGCGGTGATTTATGTCATATGTTTAACGGTCATATACGTTTTTTTATCGATTTATGCATTGCGTTAATGTTTTGTTAACAAATGTACGTTGCGTTGCGGTTTTGTCAGTAAAAACACCAACGAGCAGTACCCCGCGAACGAGCAACCGATAAACCGATAAACAATCACTACGCCGTGTTGGGCCTCCATACAATTTGAAGTTGCAAAATCTGAGAGAAACACATATCCATTATTACACATAAGAAGGTTAATAAATGTTAACGTTATATTGATCGTAAATTATTTTTTTAAACATATGGTATGAAATTTTTGGCGCACGGTTCGATCAGTTACTACAATATAATTAGCTATTTTTATGGAAACTTTTAAACGTTAACCTTTGAATTCGTTAACGTCATTTAGCCACGTTTGCTAAAAATTGTTTTTCAATTGGAGGGACAGAAGGTGGTATTTCGTCCTAGACCCGCTAGAGGACTCATCAGTAAGGCTATCCAGCGGACCCTGCCTTAGACACACAAGTGTCTTTTTGCAGAAACTTATTAATATACTGATTGATGACATTTCAGTAACTAGCGAGAAAGTTCAACGATTTTGTCCATCTATCGGACGGGGTTACAACTAATCTTTTCTCGAGCTCTGTAAATTTTTTTTCGCCTGCTATAATAAATGTTAACGTTACATTGATCGTAAATTGTTTTTTTAAACATGCGTGCGCCAAAAATTTCATACCATATGTTTAAAAGAAGGTTAATATTTGGTTTAGGGGACCATACTCCCGTAGATTTTGACGAAAAAACGCCGAAAATCCAAATTTCAATTCTAGGAATTCAGTAGTTCAAAAGTTATTCGTGATTAAAGTTCAGCGATTTTCACCATTATTGTCAAGTAAGAGCGCCGCCATGTTGATATTTAGTGTGCGTCGCACGTCGTCTAACGAGCAGTGCCGCTAGATGGCAGCACAAGCACGCTGGCTTAATTCAGACAAATGTGCACAGAACTGTTCTACAATTTTCTATCACATATAATCGTTGAATTTTATAAATCATTTTATGAATATAAATACACAGCGGATCTTTATGCAAAGTAAAACTTTTCTACCTGAATTGCAACAAACTGAAGTGAAGTAGAAATTTATTTTCGTTGCTAATATGTTGAAAACAATATAACAGTATTTTTTAATTCATCTAACGTTTTTACTATTTTAAATCACACCTATTAATTTTTGTAAAAAATGCATAAAAGCTGCTGTCTAAATATAAATTATTTCACGATGATCGAAGAGAGCAAAAATATATAGTGTAACGAACGAGTTAACGTCAGGGACGCCAGGGCGCCTCGGCACCATCCTGGTCAATAGAAGAATCACGCCGTGGCCGAAACTTCGAAAAGGTGGCGTGGTCGAGAACCTTCTTGAAGCCTAGTAACGCGTTGTTGATAGGGTTAGCAACGAGCTGGTATAAATATCCGTTGAATATCGCCGAGCGGGCACTTTCGCTGCGCCATTGGGAGAGGATGAGGTAAGACCACGGCCGCCCATAAGGTTATGGGAGAGTACGAAGCATTTGCTATCAGACGCCCAGCAGCTGAGGAGAGGACGCGGCCATGAAGGCCGGCCGCCCGCCGAAAGGAGAGTACAGGGTAGCTTCCTGGCCGCATGAAAGTAAGATCACCTGGTTTCTCTGCACGCCTCGGAGAGGACGACCATGAAGGCCGGCCGCCGAACGGACAGGAGACCTGGTGAATCCGAGTCATCGTTTTAAAGTTGGATCCCCTGGTTCCGCTGTACGTTTCAGAGAGGACGGCCATGAAGGCCGGCCGCCGAACGGACAGCGAAGTCCTGGTGAATCCGAGTCGTCGCCGATTCCCAGAAAGAGAGAGAGAGAGACAGAGAGAGAGAGAGAGAGAGAGAGAGAGAGAGAGAGAGAGAGAGTACGATTGAAATAAACCGGGCGCCCAATGGTAGAATCACGTAGAATCAGAGCCATTCTTGCAACTCGTTGCCCATCTCCTTTTAACAAGATTCGTTCCATTCTTTTAAAATTATTATTCCTTGAAAACTATGCTTTGTATTATTCTTGAAAGCTATCCTTTGCTAAAATAGCAAAATACTTGTAAACCCATCCTTTAAAAAATATATATCCTGTGTCCCCAGATATTTCCTTGTCGAATCCAAATCATTGCGAACCCCATCCTTCTACAATAGCAATTTTACTGTTAGCCAGTAACAACATACGTCAATTTTTAGAAACAAATTTAAAGTAGGAACCCGGCCACCTAAATATTGACACAAGGGTTAATTGTTTAAGAATAAATCCAACGAAATGGAAAGTTCTTTCGAAAATTTATGGATACATGCAAAAATTATAATCACTCTTCGATAAAACGGAACGGAATAATAAGTATTACGCAAGTTTACAGCAAAAATTTACAGTTTACATTTCTTTTAATTGTTTAACAATAAACTTGATAAAATAGAATAGGACAATATGGTAAATTCTCAATGAAGCAAGAGGTAGTGACAATTTTTCATTGCAGTTCTGTGAGACAATAGTTCACGTTTTTGTTAATCGTTTAATAATAAATTCATGGACGTTGTTGTGCAAAGAAAAATGTGCTTTTAAGAGCAATATGTGGTAATTTTTTCATCAAAACTAAAGGAGAAATAGCAACTGTTTAGTGAAACATGATGATATGATAACTTTTCAGCTTTATAAAAGTGAACGACAAATAAGCATTTAATTCAGTGCTGAGCATGGGTGGGGCCGGTGTCGCTAGATTGAAGAAATCGAGGGGAATACAGGTTCCCCCTCTCCGATGACCAGAGTAATATGTGACACGTTGCGCGTGAGCAACGGGGATTGAGTGGTGTGAATGATGGTGGAATAGGATAGTAGAAGGGGAATAGGGGGAGAGTACATGACGCCCGTTTGGGCATCAACTGGTGACACTGGTCAAGGCCCCTCAAACGGTTGCTTTATCCACCAAGATTTCTTTCATACGGCGCGCATCTTTGTTGCGTTCATTGGTATCTCGCGTCTTCGTTGCCCCACTGTACGTAAGTACCTTCGTAGCTAGATACTCGTGACAGGCGAAGCGCGTCCATTCTCCATGGTAACGGCGCCCACTAGAAGAGGACAGTGAGCGCTATGGTTGGGTCGGTATTGCTTAGACAGAGGCAAATGTACCCAGCGCTGCTATAAGAATAGAAACTGCTGTGAGAATAGAAACCTGATAAAGGACAAAGTAATCAATTGTAACGGTTGAAAGGCGTGTAACAAACAGTTTTGGTTAACTTTTTGGACCGGACAGGTATTGGTCTGTGCAGCGAGAATGAATTGAAAAACTGAACGCAGTTGAAATCAGTGAACGCGTTAGTTTCATTGAAACAAATTCGTGACCTGATGCCCGTCAAATGTAATTCAACTACAATCGTGAGTAATGGCAGGGCCAGATAACTGGTTCCAAACGGTTCGTACCAAACCACGCCACGCGGCACAGTGCGTCCGCGTATACGTATGTGTATTCTTCCACAAGAATATTATTTTAAAAAACCAAAAATTTATCCATAAACACTCGCCAAAACAAACAAATAACTAAGCATCAATTTATACGTACCTTAACCCTAAACCTACCGAGCACTAACAGCAATTAATATGTTTTAGCTTATAAAAATGACAAGATTCTATTTACTTAGATTTCGTGCAATTTTTCACAAAATTTATCGGATCAATTTCTACGTACGTAACTTTATTATTTCAATAATTGTAAAATGAAAAGTATAAAACCGGTTATTCGACCGGAAGTGATAGGTTTAGTGTTAAATATAATCATACTTTGTTATGAGGAATTCATACTAATTGACAAGGATCATGTGTTTAGTCAATAGCGTTTAAGACAGTCCGAGTGGAGTGGAAGGTCATAGTATTATATCATAGCATTATACATATAATTACATAAGCCATTAGATTCGACTTGACCTCAGCTGTCACTCCATGATGACGAAAATATACAATCTCGTTTGAAAAAACATCGATAACCTTGATGTCTCGAAAAAAATAACCTTAAGAACATTTTCTTACTACATGTGCCCCCTTGAACCAAACAGTTTTGTCCTTTGATATTTTCTCTATCACCTAAAATAACCAAGCTATTTGACACCAACCGTACCACGACCTTTCATATTTGTTTGTGCATATATTTATTTCTTCCGGTAACCATCGAATATAAATGACGAGGATGATTAAGAGCATTTTAAGAGAGCTCGAGTCGATTTGTCCTTGACGAAGTTGGTCGTCACTCGATAGTCGCGTGAATGGTTAGTAGACGAGCCTGATGCCTAAGATTTTCGACCGATAGATGGCGTGTGCCCAATTTTCTTTGGGCCGATTTTTACGTTATCATGGAGTTATTTGTAATATTCGGCAGCATATTGCATGTCACGAGGCATCCCAAGCAAGTGTGACGTCACGAGATAGCCGCCTGTTGCCAGAGTTTTTGATAAATAAATTTAGTGTTTGCATGGACGATGTACAAACTTCTTTAATTACCGAACTTGTGTGCAGTTTTTGATGTGGAAAAAGACAGTGACGCTAGTAGTGAAAAATGTCGGAGCTGTGAGGTGCTGTTTCTAATCCAGAGACTTTTCATGTTAAATAAGTGAATAATCAACTAAAAATATACACCATCATCTTTGTACATGTCCTAGTTATGGCGGAGCGGTATTATATTTTCGATACGAACGATTAATCTCTCGATATTTAAGAAAATCTGTCAGCAGCTGCCATCTTGTGACGTCACGCTTGCTACGGATGCCTCGTAACAGGCAGTAGGCTGCCGAATATTACAATTAACGAACACTTATTGGACTTTTACGAAAGACAATTGACCACTTCTAAATTGCTCATTGCGATATTGAAGCGTCAGTTTCTATGGATTTTGACCGTTGCATTTGCGTATACAGGGTGAGTCACCAAACGTTAGCACCTCAAATATCTTTGTTGCTTCTAAAGATACGTAAAATATGGTAAGGACAAAGTTAAATGGTACAATGGGGCTGACACGATGAAAAAAATAAATTTTGTTTTTATGTCATTTTTTTGGAGATATGAAGGTCACTTTGACTTTTTTTAAATGGAACCACCCTTTTTAAACACCTACAATGATAGTCCCTTTCATTAGGAATTCAGTGACTATAATTAGTCCAAGGTCATTCAAGGTAAAGGACAAAAAAAAACGTATAAAACTAAAATATGGAAGCAGAATACCTGTATTTTATAAATGTTCGAAATGATGGCCGTCTGCGTCGATACATTGTTGTAAACGAGCTCTGAAGGAATGTTGAACTCTGATAAGTGTATCCGACGTGATATTCGTACATGCTGTGATGATACGCTGACGCATATCTTCAATTGTTGTTTGAGCATCCGTGTACACGGTCTCTTTTAGCAGACCCCATAAAAAGAAATCCAGTGGATTTAAATCAGGCGAACGTGCTGGTCATGAAACTGTTCCGCCTCGTCCAATCCATCGGTTTGGATATCGAGAATCCAACGTTTCTCTTGCTACTCGTGCATAATGAGCAGGACAACCGTCATGTTGGTACCACGTATCGTAGCGATTTTGTAAAGGGACATCTTCTAACTAAATTGGCAGATCTTCTTGCAAAAATTGAGCGTATTTCTGTCCCGTCATCATTCCGTTAACGAAATATGGTCCAATTACTTTGTCGTTCAAAATACCACACCACACGTTTACGCTCCATTGTCTTTGATGATCAATTTCTCGCAGCCAGTGCGGATTAACCACAGACCAATAATGGGCGTTCCGTGGATTAATTGAGCCATGATTAGTAAATGTTGCTTCGTCCGTAAACAAGACATTAGAAAAAAATGAATGATTTTGAAGCAATCCCCATTGACAAAAGTTAATTCTATTTTGAAAATCATTCCCGTGCAATTCTTGATGGAGCGATATGTGGAACGGATGAAATTTATGTCGGGCCAGAATTCGTATTACGCTACTTTGACTTATGCCTGCATCCCGGGCAATTTTTCTCGTACTCACGTGAGGATTGACAGCTATAGCTGCTAAAATATTAATTTCATTGTCTTCATTAGTCGTGGGATTCTTCCGTTTGTACTGTCTTGCATGTACACTTCCAGTACTTCGAAACAACCTGTACGTATTAGTGAAAGTATGTCTAGAAGGAGTGTTTCGCTCGGGGTACCTTTCTTCATAAAGTAGTCGGGCCTGCACTGCATTTTTTCTACATTCACAGTAAATCGTGATCATATCACACTTTTCAGTCATCGAATATAACATAGCGGAATCGCGTTTGGAAACATACTGATAGTAAATAAGAATGCTGAATAACATTGAAGGACCTTAGTATGTTTACTTTAACTACGACCATAGTATGTTTACTATTCCCTACAAGTCTCAACCGTGATAAACGTATTCTGCTTCCATATTTTAGTTTTATACGTTTTTTCTGTCCTTGACCGTGAATAACCTTGGACTAATTATAGTCACTGAATTCCTAATGAAAGGGACTATCATTGTAGGTGTTTAAAAAAGGGTGGTTCCATTTAAAAAAAGTCAAGGTGACCTTGATATCTCCAAAAAAATGACATAAAAACAAAATTTTTTTTTGCATTGTGTCAGCCCCATTGTACCATTTAACTTTGTCCTTACCATATTTTACGTATCTTTAGAAACAACAAAGATATTTGAGGTGCTAACGTTCGGTGACTCACCCTGTACATACATATGTATACGGATCTGGCAATGGGTGAGTGTGCCACTACTCTCTCGCTCGAGCACGCGGTCTTTCTTAATGTTTTCCTCTGTGTGGATGCACGGTGAAATGCCCGCGCGTCGCAAGACAGATTCAGTTTGATCGAAACCGCGATTCCGCGGATTGGGTATAAGCCAGCCTCGGTAGATATAAAAGAGGTATCGTGGCTTATAGTGGCTCGCATTGTAACGTGTAATATGGATACTCGGATAGGAAATAGAACGACCGAGATCCGGCGCACGTTTCGTAAAGCACCCGGAATTGAGTACACCGCGTAAGTATTTGTCTTCGACGGTTTTCCCGCGGAGATTACTACGAAACTCCGTTTCCAATGGATCTTCAGATTCTTATTCTTAGAAGTTTTAGCGATTTTCCGTAATCTTCAATCTAAAAAAGTGAATGCGATTTTTTGGATTGTTCCTGAAGAAACTAAGGAAGTTATCTGATCAAGAACATCGAGTTTTCTTTTTTACCAATGTTTTTACCAATACATATTAAAGTCTTTACCAATACGTTTGCGAAAGGATTATGTAAAAATTCGTAGGAATAACAACGTCATGGGTGATCGAAGAACGCAGCCAGCACTCTACAGGTTGATCGGTAACTTGTGGTACAACTGAAGAGGAATATAGTATAAAGATCAATAGACAAATTAAATTTTATACGCAGTTTATTCACGAAATGGCAGTTGAAGAAATAATCCAATTTTCTCTGGATACTTTGTAGAAAGAACAACAACCAAAAGAAGACTATAAGGAATTTTTGGAGTTGACAATTATTTTCTTGAGTGGTGTTCCCCCAGGAAATACAAGGTTCATGACCCAGGAACTTTCCACCACGTTTGATGGATGCAGAGAGCTTTGTATTGTTTGAAAATTGGAAATACATGATGTATGCATTTTTATTGTTACTGTGTATGTAGAGGCGTGGATCGAGCTCCAATAGCAATGGAAACTCCATGTCATCGTGGATTTAGAATTAAAAAAAAAGACTGTGTACATACCGTTATATTGATGAAAAAATAAGCCGCGTATCAATAAAAAATTTTCTAATCATCTATGGTATTTATCTTTTGAGGCAACAGCACTAGCATTTTTCGATAAAAGTGTGGAGAAGAGCACGAAACTGCGAATAGTGGAGACACTGAATATCGAGACAGACGAACCTTGCAAAAGATATAAACTTATTCATTGTTACTAAACATTGTTCAAGATTTAAAAGTTGTAAACGGAATAGCTGAACATGGTATCAAACTTATATAAAAATATAATGGAATATTAATAAAAGATGAGGAAGAAAAGCAACACATATTACAAATTGTCGTCGAAAATAGAAAAGTTTCCTGATGTCAAAAAACAAACATTATCAAAATATAGGTAAAATATTTTAACGAACCCTTTTAAAGGATATTTTAGAATCATAAAGATGCTTTCATTTTCTTCTTCTTTAAAGATTTCTGTTTGATTCTGTTGAATTTTGGCGCTAATCCGCGGGTTATTGCATATGTTTCCCGGGGACACCGTCTTGTGTCGAGTTGCCCATCGTCTGTCGTCTTTTGTTTTCTCGACGATCGACGACGTTCGTTTCGTTACCGCGCTTCCTTCTTCTTGCTGCAACCTCCGAGCGAATGACACGTGCCTTCATGGCAAGCGACCGCGTCGATCCCTGGTTACGTGTACCGCGTGCGAAACGAATCGCTTTTTCTGTTAACTACTTAATAAAATTCTAACAGATTCTAAAACAGAATTTTTTGGACATAAATTAATAGTATATTTTATTTATAAATAATTGTAAAAATAGTTGTAAATATTACAAATACCTTTCTAAATTCTGTAAATACCTTTGTTATTAATAAGTATACGAAAAATGTGTCCAACAAAAGTTGTACTGTTCGACGAAGTAAATGTATTACTAAGGAAAAATGTTCTTTTTTGAAATCCAATTTTCACAATTTCGAAGTTGAGAATTTTTTACGGTGACTTTGTATTATTTTTTGAAAATAGTTATAGAGCATGGAAAGACAAATTAAAAAGAAATAAAATAAAATGACTATATACGGATAATTATCGTAATAAGTATACATACAGGGTGTCCAAAAACACCCGTCCAGAGGTGTGAACTTCCCAGAGAAGCGTATTGGGTAGAAATGTTTGGAATAGAAGTTGCAGGGATTAATGGAGGACATATGTCTATGACCTTGTATTTGACCTTTGTATCCATGTTCATGGTTATTTCGAGGTCGGGAACCCCTACTTTTGACAGGAGGCCGAGTATAACGTAAATCGATCTTTCAATGACATTGGAAATGGAGGACAAGCTTAATGTCGGAGACAAGTTTATGAATCAGAAGCCACGTGCAATCTTGATGCCAGTGTTTACTGTCATCTTTTATTTACCACCAAACAGTGATTTGACCTCTGAATAGCGTCTAGCAATTATTTTAATGTAGGACATAAGTACATACCTGAACGTAATATTTCAAGCTCTTTCAGAATCCGTAGTCAAAAGTAGGGGTTACCATTTAAAAAATGCGTACTAACCTCCAAATAATCTTGAAAATGGATCCGGAGATAAAATACAAGGTCATGGACATATGTCCTCCATTAATCCCTGCAACTTCTATTCCAAACATTTTTACCGAATATATTTATCTCGGAAGTTAACACCCCAGGACGGGTGGTTTTGGATACCCTGTATATTGTCCGGGTTTCAAGTCTGAGGTTTTCATGCCGTTTGTCCTGGGTTCGCGATTTTATAAATGGCAACCCTAATCTTAGTGGACATGTGCCTTGCGTCGCGCGTTGTGCTCGTTCCTTTTCAATTTGTAACGGTTAGTGGTTACTAAAGAAAGAGACTTTTTAATTTCCGAAAAGACCAACTTTATTTAACTGTACTCGGTATCGTGACTAATACTATATCGACTCGCGAAGAGAAGGCTCGGTAACTATCCGACTGAGTACCGAGGGACGAAGAAGGCGCACCGCGGATTTCCTGCCTATTTACGTGGTCTTCGAAAAGGCGTGACCTTTCGAAGACACGAAGGAGGAGTTTGTTTGTTTCCTCGTTACCGCCTTATTTTGGCGGGGGTGGAAATCCCGGTCGTCCACTTAATATACCTACCGGCAAGGTGGTCGCCATGTGTGGGAAAAAAAGAATTTTTGGGACCGAGCTTGCCGCTCGGTCGAACAGACCCTACTAGGACACGACTGGCAGCGTTTATGACGGGGTAGCTAAATTTCTACGCTCCTACAATCAATCAGTAAAATTATTTACCATCCTGCAGATGGACCAGGGTAGGTTTTATCACTCTAAACCCTAACATCTGCAGGCGGTTATTTTTATTGCCTAACGCTGCGAATCGTGTACCGCTACAAATTAATAAACTATATTTTGCGTGTTGCTCCCTCGTGCAATTTCATCACGTAAACCACTACCAATTTCACAATATACTTTACTGTTCGGCGTCAATTGTGGAAAGCAGAAAACATAGTAAATATCATAATATTTTGTACGTTTATCACCTACAAGTACTAAAAAATGATAGATTATTTATTATGATTTATCTTATTATCTCATAGTTTACGTAACGAAGCTCGAATCAATTCTGGTTGTTATTCACGACGTTTCTTAATTGTTAAATATTTCCATCTTTTATAAAGGAAATATGTTGCACTTAATAAAGTTTACGAAAACCGTTAGTAAAAACAGAGTAGTTTTCTTCGTCTTAAGGGAAGCCGGCCTTGCAAACTCCTTAAATTATTTTTTGGATAAAAAATAATGCGCCAATCCTTTCGAATATTTGAAGTTACTTTATTTAACATTATGGCAAGTAAAAGACATTTCTTTAGCAATAGATTTTTTTAGCATTATGATTAATACAAAAGAATAAGAGCAGTGTCCTCAGCAGGTTTTTTCTTCGAGATGCAAAACTGCACCGGGAATAGCTCAAAAACTACTTGACCAATCAACTTCAAATTTTACATACATTTAGTTTATAATATTCCTCAAAACATGAATCTAAAATTTTAACCAAATTAACCGTTTTAACACCTTTTTTTAAACAAACAAAGAGCGAATTTCTTGCGAAAGTCACACTTAATTGTTTAAAGTGTCGCCATTTGTAAAATATTCAATATTTTTACAGCAGCGTAGGTTCATATCCTTAGAAATGTCAACTAAATTAAAAAAATTTTTATTTTTTCGTTTAGGATAACTATCAGAAACGCCACAACCGGCGCCATTTTGCAACACGAAGAAAAAACCTTCTGATGTCACTGCTCTTATTCTACTTTTATTAATCATAATTCTATTGCCAAAAAAATGTTTTTTGGGGCATTAACTTTTGTGCAAAAAATTCCTAAATATTAACGAAAGTTTGAGCCGTTTACATGTCTCGCTCCCCTTAATAATGACACCAACATGTATACGCAGTACCGTAAAACAATAAAAATAGGAGGATAAAAGTACAACGTGGAATTTCACGAGCTTTCTAAAAAAAGGTTCGACGCTTGCGATTCGTTTGCTTTGACGGTTTCAACGTGTCGATTGAAAATTGTAACAGGGTACGTTGAAAAGAGAATTACCAATTAATTAAGGTTATTAGTGGGTACGAGACGGATACGTCAAATAAAAAATGAAGTGGTCGTTCGCGAGCTCGGAAGAGATGAAAATACAGTTTGGCTGGTACGTGTTCCGATGCACACAAGGTCGCAAGAAGCTAGTGCTTT
Source organism: Lasioglossum leucozonium (assembly GCA_028454225.1). Lineage (NCBI taxonomy): Eukaryota > Metazoa > Arthropoda > Insecta > Hymenoptera > Halictidae > Lasioglossum > Lasioglossum leucozonium. The sequence goes on along the minus strand of CM052216.1, from coordinate 10,810,437 downwards.
TACTCGATGAATGAAACTTTAATCTTTGTGGAAATACGGTCAAACTTCAAGTGGCAAGGCAAAGTGGATTCGTTTCTGCTTTGGTTAAGCAGCTGAGCGCTTTAATAATTACAAGCCGCGTCATATTGGCGCGCTTTTAATTATTTCGTATGTACCTTTCATCTTCACACTAATTGTACGAAAACAGCGGCTCGGGCTTCAGAAATTTCACACGATCTTCTGTTTTGAATGTGATATTCTCCTTTGTCGGTAATGAGAGTATATGCGTACCTTAAAACTGGATTTGTCATCAATTATGTAGAGACGTTATTATTCGTTATTTACAAACACAAGACAACTTATCAAAACTTTTAATTATAAGTTTTGGTAAGTTATCTTGTGTTTATAAATAATATTATATCAGCTCGAACACCGAGCTTCGAACGTCGAAGACCCAGTGACTGGCACACGGCATACAATGTAAGCACATGGGGAATCACACAGAAATAAAAGTTTAAATTTTTAGACTTTTCAGTATATCTTCATAAAATTATTACGAGTAAATTGGGGTGCTTTTCCTGATGAAAATGAGTCCAAATTCGAGTGTAGTCGAACAATTTTTATTAATACATAATATTATGATAAAAATTATAATCTTATTAAAGATAGTCCAAACGATGTCTGTGTTTGGACTCATTTTCATCGGGATGATCTCTATAACTCATTCGTATTATAAAAATATAAAAAGTTTAAATTGTCAATAATGCTTGATTCCCCAGGAGTATGCAATGTATGCTGTTGGTCGGGCCTCGTCGCCGTTTATTGGACCTGACGAAAGTTATTCGAAGATTTGTTCGAAGCCTCCAAATAAAAAATACAGAGAAAAGATGAAAAAATTATTCGAAGTTCGAATAAATCCGTTTTGAATAAAAAAAAATTATTTTAACGATACATACGATACTTGTAATACTAACGCAGACCAAGCATCCACGGGGGATCCCCGTAGAAGCGGGGATAAAAATGTAACACTTTCGGTAGAGATGATTTTCACGCTATGAGGGGAGAAGACTTTACAGTTTTTTGCGAATATCTCGTTAACTATAGCCGACTGCCAAAAAGTTTAAAGAGAAGTGTGGTTCAGAATGGTGGTTTTGACAACATAGTTCAAGGTTATTGAAATCGGAGAGGACGTTTGTAAGACTGTATGCTGTTTTATTATTAGAAAAAGTGGAAAACTGGCCGAATTTTCGCCCGTTAATTTGAGAACCGCGTAAATCGAGGAATGGGTGTATTTATATTTTCAACCGAATGAATTTACGTTACATTTCAATATTTGTACAATATTATAGTTATACAGTAATTCATCGATAATTGTCTATACGATGGGTCTAGCCAAAAACAATTGTCGTGAAGAGATACTATTCTTTGACTTTTGCCGAACGTAGAACAGGACACCGAAGCTCGAGAGGCCTCGGTTGCCGAGCAGTAAAATCCGATACCTGGTTGGGTGTATCAGTGTGAATCACTACTAATTCAATGACAAAACTTCTTTATTTTTTATTATTTTTTTATGGAACTTTCAACAAATATATTCGCGGCATTTTTCTAATGAAAATTATACCAAATATGATATAATACCGATGATATTTACCCGTGTAAGATTCGCGAATTGTCCCGGTCAAGAGAACTGACTTTTATTATAAATGACCATATACATATCTGTATATGATCCGAATTATATCGTGTTTGGTATCATTTTAATCAGAAAAATGCCACAAATATATTGATGAAAGTCTCGTAAAAAAATAAGTAATAATAAAAAAGTTTTTTTATTGGCATTACTTTGTGAGGACACGTGGGCTTTTGAACTATGCCGGCGACTGCGACTATCCGCATCTCTTTCTTTCCCATACGCTGGCCTTCCTTACATCCGAAACTTTCATCGTCCACTACACGGGTAAATATCATCGGAATTATATCATATTTGGTATAATTTTCATTAGAAAAATGCCAGGAATATATTGGTGAAAGTTCCATAAAAAAATAATAAAAAATAAAGAAGTTTTGTGATTGAATTAGTAGTGGTCTCCTGGTCTCACACCGATATACCCGATCCGGTATCAGGTTACATTGCTTGGCGGCCGACGCCTACTGAGTTTCACGGCCCCTCACGGGGTATGGCCTTCAGTGGAATGGGTAGGCGACTAGACAATTATCGTTTAGATATTTTAGACAATTATCGATGAATTACTGTATTAGTCATCACTAGACTGCGGATCTTTATGCAAAATAAAAATGTTCTGCATTGATGTGGGAAGCAGGAATAAAATAAAAATTTATTTCACCCGTTAATGACTTTGTTACATTGAAAAAAACATTGCAATATTCTTGAATTTTTCTAATCTTTTACTGTTCTATATTTCACCCAACAAATTTCAAAAAAATTAAATTTCATCACTATTGTCATTTAATTTCGAAAGAAATCGAATTACTAGTTCCTATGCAATATACACAAGCAGCGAATGGTGAATGAATTTATACATTTCAATATGAAACTTTACAAAGTTGAAAGCAAGTAAGGGACTGCTGCTGGGTCAAATTGCGATTGAACAGTGTGGTAGTGTAAAGAAGCTGTTCTTCATAGTTCGAATAATTTGCAACATCAATTTACACTTGCCAGCAGAAGCCACTGGTAACTTAGAAATGTCAGTATCAGGAAAAGAAGCGCCAGGAATTTCCCATCATTCTTCATTATCGAGTCGAACAGCTGCAACAGTAGAGCAAGAGTCGGTAAAGTGTGTTGGATGTCGTCCAACAGATTAACGATGACTTCCTCATTAGTATAATACACGAAGATATCGGACAAACAGGTTCTGCAACAGCGTATCAGCCCCGGGCGATTAATCTTCGCCTAATATATCGATTCTCCGCGACGACGCACGGATTAATTATCATCGGCCCATTAGTTCATCGTTGCCTCGAAGCTTCCGCTTTGTTGTTGTCGCGTCGCGGAGCGCTGTAATTTTTTCAATTAATCAAAATAACATGCGGGAATCGTTTCTCTTCCGTGGGCCGAGCGGAACCGCCGACAAGACGATTTTTCATCGAAGAAATTACGAGCTAATACCCGGCACATGGGCAACTCTAAACGAGCGTATCAACATTTCAACTTGCCGATTTCAATAACCTTGAAATGTACTGTCAAGGTCATCATTCTGAAGATGAATTGCTTTCTGTTCTCAGAATAGAAAATCACTACGGCGCATTCTGTTCTTCCCCCAATAGCACTCCACATCTTAAAGACGTCCATTTTACGTCCATTTTAGGTCTGATAGTCTTACATCCTAAAAGGACGTCTTTTCGAGACGTCATTTTAACGACTTTTTGGGACGTTTGAAAGACGTCTATATTTCAGACATCCTAAAGACGTCTTTTCGGAACCTTTTAATGACGTCTTATTTCAGATGTTAAAGATTTCACATGAAAGTTCTAGTTTTTACAGTACCGATATATTGTTTTAAGTAGACTGCGGATCTCAATGGAAAATAAAAATATTTAGCATCGATTGTGAAAAGGTGTTCCATAAAAATTGGTTTTATCCCTTAATAATTTTGATATGTATATTGAAAACAATCTAACAACATACTATTTTATATTTTACCCAGCCAATTTCTTCGTAAATGCATAAAAATCCGTAGTCTAGTTAGAAGTGTCATTTATGAATTTTTTTCAGATTCTTAAGTCTGCGGCGGCGTAGTTAAAAAAAATAAAGCCCGATTTTTTCTACGTTTTCTGGGGGATAAAGTATCCTAACCTTGAAATTGTTATATTTTATTTCTTCTATAAGTGTATTAGGCACTGATAAACCTTGAATATTTCACAGGAAAAATTAAAAAATAAAATTAACTTGATTAGTATTTCTGCTGCATCAGCGCATTACATTGAAAAGTGTTCGATTGTGGACGTGCTTATACTAGGTTCGCGCCCGGTATACGTCTCCTATTTTTATTTGATACAAAACGTCTTAAAGACGTCTTCATCACGACTTTTGCGGGACACCGAAAAAACGTCTAAAAGACACTTTCAAGACGTATAGTTTTGTAAGATACGCCGTCCAGAAGACGTTCGGAATACGTTCGTAGTTCGACGTTAAACAACAGACATTTTTAGGACGTTATAAAGGCGTCTTAAGATGTCGAACACGTATTTTAAGGCGAGGGTGGGCTCCAGAAGAAAAAATAACTCAGATCTAATCTGAATCTGTTGGAAATGGTGGACTTTGCCGTAGTAGATCCAACAGTTTTTTACAAATACAGTTTTGTTTCGATATAATGCGAAGGTGTTTGTTCGAACGTGCGAATAAATGAACATAACGAACATATTCTGCTTTTCAAGTTGTTCGCTCCACACCGGTTAATGCTAGAACTAAAGGATATGCCATGCTCTAACCTTTTCCATTCAAGAACAAAGACACGCCGAATAGGTACCCTCATTTGCAATAAGTCGGAAGCCGACCCAAGCCATCGTCTCATATCAAAAGAAAACTACGGTACGCAACGGTTCACACTGAACACCTTCGAAATTTTAATTTTTTTGTGTCCTTTTTAAACATTTCACCTTCTCTTTGCTCCTCGGATTCAGCTAAATGTCGCCTAACTTTTGTCAGAAAGACTTGGTTTCAGATTCTCGATTTTAAATGTTCACCTTATATGAATACAAGTGGAAAGAAGTTATTGTATATCTGTTTAGAATGTTATCTCTTTGTGTTATATTTTTATTCCAACCAATGTATACTAAAAGAGAAGCGAGTACAGTCATTTTCAAACGATGTTCACGTCTCCTAATTTTTGTCCGTAACTGTATTCAACAATGTGATATCGAGTTAGATGAATGTTCTATAAGAGAATGTTTCTCCTTTAATGTTAACAAAAAAGACGAGTCTTGTTGCAAAAAACTTTCTTATAAATGACGATGTTTGAACTGAAAAATGTAATTTTAGAGCTGAAAAATGTTCTCTTTTTTGTTTATAAAAAATGCGCTTTAACATTTATGAGAATATTGTACGACAATCTTTACGTTTAGTTGAATCGATCACGTTGTTAATCGATTTTTTCTTCGCCTAGATGTATGTAACCCCTTAAACGATGCACTGTTATTAATAGTTATAAACGCTAGGCCTATAGTGCAACGTTCGACATAGATCAGCAGAAACTGATTGCTCAAATAAAATTGGTATTCTATCTTTCATTTATGTTGCCCAGTTGTGTTACTAATTCGCGTGACATCAATAAATATTTTAAATGATACGATGTAACGAACTGAAAATAATGAATGTAATTTTTTTGAATTTTTTCTTCAGGATAATCCATCCACTAGCACTCTGTTAATATTTGGTGTTTGGAGGACAGCGGAGCGTCAATTATCTGGACCTGGTTTATCCGACTTGTTCACTTTCAAGAGAACGGTCAATTTTTGACCCATGGTCCCTTCGAGAAGTTTGCTCCTCTCGCAGAGAAAAATACAGCAAAATACGACTGGAAAGCTTTTGACACTCTGAACGTACATATAGTATTTTGAGTAATACAACGGGTGATTCAAGAAAAACGGAACACCTAGATAGCTCAATTAGGCTTGAAGATAGAAAATTTTAGAGAAAAATGTTGTACCGTTAATGGAGGCAAATATCGTAATATAAACAAATGTTCTGATTTTTGTCGTTTTAAAGGTCTTTTGAACCATATATTTTTAACTTCAGAGTTCAATTATGTGCTACACTATGACTTTCAAATGACCTTGACCCCCTACTGTTTAGTAATGCAATATATCCTTAATATAATATATGTGTATGTATACACAAAGTAATACAAAGTTTTTTCATTTTTTCTCGACCCAAATGAAAAAAAAGTTAAGTTCCGATATTTACCGAATTCGTCTTGAAATCCTCTAACAGATAGGCGTAAAAAAATTAAATGTTTATTTGCAAAAAATTCAAGGTGACCTTGAAAAAACATAAAAAAAAGAATTGACAAATAATTTTTTATAATCACGTTGAAGCTCTCTTGAAACCATGCTGATAAAAACATTTTCGATCATAACGAGAATAACAGAGTAATCTCTACTGATCACGATTCGTGATTCACCCTGTATACATATACATCGTAAAAATAATATTTTCAATTGTATTATAGTTAGACAGCGGATTTTATGCATTTATGTCAAAATAGGTAGGTGTAATTAAAACAGTAAAAACCTATTAAATATATTAAGAAAGATAATAAGTAGAAAATTCACTTGAGTTTCGCGAGATCCGCTGTCTAATTATACATAACGACGTAATTTCATTTATTTTTTAATTATTTAACGATGTTCCACCAATCCGATCATCTTCAGACTTTCAGATATGTTAGATAGGTAATAAAACATCGTTTGTGAATGTTTTGGTTTTGTGTCACTCCAAGGGTTGCTTTCAACCGCCACCCCTAAAGAAATAAATATTTTTTTCTGCCCTTCATAATTTGCTCACATTTTTGAAAAAATATATTTTTTTCATCTTAATACCTTAATTAACAACCGAGAAAAAAATGATAAAATTTAGGGTGTTTACGCTCATATAACCCTTAAATGAGGGGTTAGCAACTGAAAATTTTGGGGGATTATCTTTCAATCTAAAAAGCATTGTTTTGCACACGATATCAATAAAAATCCTGCTAGACCCTTTATTGATATTAATATTTTAATAACAAACTTCTTATTTTTATTTTAGATTTTAAGGCTGCATTTTTGCTACCAAAGTACTCATTTACAATTTACACTACTTGGCTTAACTACTAATGGTTTTACATCATTATCATTAACGGTATCTAAAGCTACAACCATTTGTTTTTTTATATGATGCTAAAAAAGGCTAGCGCTACAGTTTCGAGTATTGGATACAACAAATGATTAGAAAATTTCCGGAGTGCTACGCGACTTACTTGGTCATTGATGGCACTATACGCGTATAGATTTTTTTGATAACTCATGGTCTTGACTTGGAGCTTCTGCAGCAATTGGAGCTTGGATATATGCTTTTAAATACGATTTACTGACAAAAATGCAAAATGTAAAAATGTAAATTGATCTCTAAATAAGACGAATTTTAAAGAATATACAAGTCTTTTGCCATTCATCTGATTTGAGGTGGCCGAATTAGAGTTATTACTTCAATTGGAACGCGTTGTTCTCACCAGTATTACGTTTCGCAAAAACGGGAAGGTGGCGGACAGAAATTAGACAGAGCAACCGATGTGAAATAATTTTAATTTGTACAAAGTAAACTTGTTCTTGAATGCATGTAAGGAATTATGATATTTTTGGTGATATGTGCCATGTTTTCAATAATATTATAAGGGGCGTGTCCAAAATTTTTTACTCGAAAAATCAGGTTCACCCTAACGTATACTGTATCGATTCGTAAAGCCTACACTTTTGCTAAATCTCTTCTGACTAGAACCTCGTTGTTGATCAGTTTTTATTTTGTAGAAGCCAAATAAAATAAAACGTTGTTTGTTTACCCAGCTTTAATATTGCTCAACTAATAATCCAATTCGGTTTCGCGAACACGTATATCAGTCGGCGGAAGTATTCCATTGTTTTTAATGAGTATTTTTCATTTTCCTGTAACAAAGCGCCGCGAAATGAATGCAATACGAGACTTTCTAAACACGAAGAGATAGTCAGGAAGCTCGTTTTCTTACAATCTCGCGAAAGGCATTGTTTTCGAGCGAATATAGGCCAAATGGTGCTCGCCGTCAGGAGCGGTCTTAATAAAATCCTGGAAAATATGTTTTCTTCATCGGCGCAATCCAAGAAAATCGGATAATAATTGCGCCCCTTGGAAAGGGAATTCAATTTGCACCGATCGTGCCTTCGTCGGCCAATTATGCGAATAAATCAATGCGAAATAATAATTAGCGTGGCTACGCGAATCGTATTCATTCGTATGCTAAGCCGCAAAGAATTTCTTTACTAGCTTCCCGCTGAGCAACGTTCAAATCAATTTTGCGGCTGGATTATTAATTATTGGCTCATAAATATGGAAATCATGACGCGAGTAGTAATCGAATTAACTCAGAAAATTGCCTAACGAACCAACAGTTGCAACTGTTAATGAAGCCATCCGGTGTTAAAGGTAACGCCTTCCCTAATACCTGCTCATTCGAACGTTTTCGGTTTTTTATTTATTGTATTAAATATACAGGGTGTCCCAAAATTTCTATTATATGGGGTAAAAAGTAGTCTAATGGCGTCAAGTCGAGGAAGCGTGCTAACCTATTAGGTACTTCTTCTTGTGTCTTTATCACTAATTTACTTAATAGTTGGTGTAATAAAAAAGTTATGTTTCCATCTAAAAAAGTGAATTTGACTTTAAAATGACCTTCAACACTTGATTGAATTGAAAAATGCACCATTCATAGAGCTTTGAAAACCATACAAATTTGATAGTGTAACAAAAATTTTGGGACACCCTGTATATTATTAAAATCTAAATCACTTGAGTACTATATGTTACTGAAAAAAATAGTTAAGATAAGAAGTTATGGGGATCCTAATTCAGTAAAAATATTTCCTCCATAGCCATATGATTTTTTTTAATTGAATATTTTTAAACGATCTAATACCTCCAAAAATAATAATTTTTGAAGAGGATATCGAGCTGCATTCATTAGAGTATTAGAGCATTAAATATATACGATTCCAATTTAAAAAACACATGTCACCTTCGTGTGACCTCTACGTGTCCGTCTATGAAACAACTATTTACACCACATAAAAAAATTTTTTATGTAACATACATTATAGCAAGAAACTATTTACTGCAGCTAAACTATTTTTTTATGTAACATAGAGTTTTCAAGTAATTTTCATTTACTGATTAATATCGATCAGACTGTGTGTATAATTATATTGAAATTTCTCTTTTATCTTGACTTCTGGGGATTCGTCTATAGAACTGTTAGTAGTATGAACATCCGCAGTTTACTATTGACGCACGATCGATAGTTTACAGTGTTTCCTCGATAGTCTGCCTCGCAAATTTGATTGACTGTTTGAAACTTCAACGAAATTGTCACTGTGACGTAGATGCATGTGATCACCGATGCATGTCAATTCGATTCTGCTCGGACAATGATTGTTATTAATTAGGATGTATCTGAATGTGAAAGTATGCAAGTTAATGAAATGGATATGCAACATGGCTGAGACATTTCGAAAGAGATTTTCTGATAAATGACAGAATGATTTAAGACATATCCATCTGGAAAAAGAAATTTGTTTCAATTTAATAATAAGAAAGATAAGAAATATTTCCGATAATCGATCCAATTAAATAACGGAAAAAAGTTGTGAAAAGAAGACATCAAGTTTAATCAGTTTCGATGAAACTCACTAATTATACATGAACGCTGACATAAGAATGTAGGAATTAATTATGTACTCTATTGTTACGCCATTACGTCGATTTTGTTTGACTTTATCAGGAGATTTGGAATAATAAACCAATAGAGTACTATTATTACACATTACTAAAAATATAAATATATGAAAAGTAGAAGAGTACACATGTTACACTTGACTGCGTGGAGGAGACGATGTTAGAAGTTGGGACGCACGTTCTCGAAGGGACGAAAACAAAACACGCTCCTGTCGCTGATACGCTTCCAATATAAAACTAAGATTTAATGCATATCGGTAACATAGAGCCCCTGTATAGCACTCATCGATCTACAATTCTCTAACAGACTTTTTCAATCATTCCATTTAGCGATAATTAATTTTCTTTTAATTATCGTATCGCTTAATTTATTAATGCAGTGATTTTTTAATTGCAGCGTTTTAAGCGAGAATAATCGAATTGGAATGATAGCAATTTGATCAAGCTCCTGTTATAATGTCGTGAATGAAACTTTATTTCATTGCAAAAATACGCCTGTTGTTGAGTTAATAATTTTGTAAATAATTAATTATTATAATGGAAAAAGTACAGCATACTATGACCTAGATGTAAAGCGTAAGAGCTCCCGTTCGGTAATAACATACCCAGACAGCACGCGACGTCTTAAAGAAGTCTTTTTTATGTCCAATTTAGGTCTGCACGTCTTACGAGACGCCATTTTAACGTCTGCAATAAGACGTCTTTTTTGAGACGTTTTAAAGATGTCCATTTCGAGACGTCTTAAAGATGTCCATTTCGAGACGTCTTAAAGATGTTTTTTTAGAGACGCCGTTTGAATGTCTGATATAAGACGTCTTAAAGATGCAGATTTCGCATGGAAGTTTTGGAGTGACAATCTCTAGATTTTTACAGTACCGATATATTGTTAAAAGTATCGGTTATGAATTTTTTTCAGATTTTTAAGTCCGCGGCGTCGTAGTTAGACAAAATAAAAACCGATTTTTCGACGTTTTCTGTGTGAAAAACTAAGCTAACCATGAAATAATTACATTTTATTTATTCTATAAGTCTATTAGGCACTGATAAACCTTGAACATCTAACAGGAAAAATTAAAAAGTTACATCAACTTGATGAGTATTTCTACTGCGTCAACGCATTACATCTGAAAGTATTTAAAATGTTTCCATCAGGCCGGTTGGGTCAGCGCGTTAGGTGTTCGACTGTGGACCTGGTTATACTAAGTCGGAATACGTGTACATTTTTTTTATCAAAGACGTCTTAAAGACGTACCGTTTAGTCACAAAAGGCGTTCAGGGGACGTTCAGGGGACGTTCGGAAGCCGTTCCGAAGCCGTTCGGGACGTCTTCAATATGTTTGAATGTCTTACAGCAGACGTCTGAAAGACATCTGTAAGACGTTTCAGTACTATCTGGGTAGAAATAAAATTTTGTAGTAATATTAATATTAGTAAATTGTATAGATTAATTAATTAATGGTATGACGAAAAGAAACCTGAATCTGTCGGGTACTTTGTTGCGGGATCAGATAAAGTTTAATGAATTTACGAAACCATACTGGAATAAAAGTTCTACTAATCAGCAAAATAACTCCTCTGAAGGTCATTTGAAGGTCAACATATTACACATGGTAAAATTAGTCTTTTCATCAGCTACGAGTAGACTGCGGATCTTTATGAGTTTATGGTTTCTAAAATTTTTCAAAAAATGCTAGAATATAAAATTCTTCAGAATTTAACAGGATTTTTATTTATTTCAGATCTCTAAAGGCTACTACCACTGAAAATAAGATTCTATTTGTTCTCACTTTCTTGAAACTTGCCTACAAAAATTAAAAAGTGCACAAATATCCGGAATTTAGCTATAACTGATCGATATGTATATGTACGAATTGAAAAAACAGCATAACGATGACCTTGAAATATCGAACAAAATTGACCTTGTGGAAAAGATCTGTGTCGAGATAATCACCTCACTGAAGTAGACATTCTCGTATAATTAAAAATAACAGAGATATTGCGAGCGAATGAAATGTTAGGCGGCTCGCCGTGTATACAGGGTGGTCCACTTCAATGTGGCCACCTAAACGTAGCTACCTAAATATCTCCTTTATTGGTAATGATGCAATAAAAAAATGTAGTTACGTGTCAAAAAACACCGATGATATTGACAACTCTGGAAATAATGACCTTGGCAAAACAATATTCTTGCCAGATATTTGGTCTATTGACATCATGCACATTACGTAACAAATATTTCTTGCATGAAAATAACCTGAAGAGATATTGAGGTAGCCTTACTTAAAAGGACCACCCTGTATTAAGTTACAAAACCTTTGGATTTCACGATGGGACGACTCAACGCACAGGTATAGCTCGCGGAGCATTGGTGCGCGTTATGAGCGGGCTCCAGTTAACAAGTTTGAGATCCTCCTCTTTCGAACCACGCCTCTGTAAATTTCGCGTAGGCGGTCGGATGTAAAAACGCTCCTAATGCAATTCGCGGTCCAGTCCGAGTAAGTTATACGGAAAGTATAGAACGGTGAAAATCGAGTTTCGAAGTAGTTCAACGGAACAGATGGCGAAATGAGACTCATCGATCGTCGCGTTTGTCGTCTTACCGCCAGCTAGCTCGCAAATATAGCATGCCGAGGAAGAAGTATCGGCGAACGTCAACGCGATGCGCCGCGACGCGACGTGGCAAATCACTCGTCCATGGATACAGTGCGTAAAGCCGGCTACACATGTTCCGGTAAGCCTGTCAGCTATGACTGCTTCAGAAGAGTGAACCTTATTTTTCGACCTTTGAATTTTTTTCGGGACACCCGCTAGAATTGTGACACTGGCTGAAAATCTGATAATCTGTTCAAAATTTTTGGAATTTTAGAAAATTTTTGATATTTGAAACTTGATTTTCTCTATTATAGTATATCGTAAATATACATTTCTATATGTCATTGGATTTGTCTTTTCATACTCTATAACTACATTCAAATGAAATACAAGGTCATCGTAAAAAAAATTTGCAACTTTGAAAGTTCGAAAAAATGGATTTAAAGAAAATTTTCTAAAGCATTCGCTACTTTGCCAATTTATTATGCTTAAATTTATTGGAATGATAAGTTATTGTTTCATCTTGATAAAATCTCAGAAACTGCGTGGCCGATTGCTCTGAAATTTTAAAAAGGTATTTCACATACTACTTGCTAACATCGATACCAAAATTATATTTTTTCGTTGAATTTATCACACTTTTTCTATTAAAAAATGACCAAGAAGGTATGAAATTTCGAAATATGCAATCTAAGCATTCGCCATTTTGCTAATTTTCAAGATAAATTATTTCTAATGACAGGGGCGAGAACGACAACTATACTGGTTAAAAATCAGCTTGATTTTTCTGTTTCGGTAGTGTAATTCCATGTTAATAGTTTTTTGTGGGTGGACGCGTAGAGGACATATGAAGGTCAACTCTGTTTTTTATATTAAAATGATATACTGTTCTACGTACTATCTATGTAATATGTTCCCAGAAGTTTTGGTTTGCAATAGGTTTCGAAGAAGATCACCTTGTATAATAACAACGATAGTTGCTCTGCATCCCTTAAAATATCATGTCCCGATTACATTTACTTTACATTGACACGACGCGCACACAAAGTTTAGGCGAGCGTATGTATTTACAGTTCAGTGTCACCAGATTAAGACTTGTCTCCCACCCTACTCTTTTCCTACTACGACGCTATTCTCCCACGCTTCAACTGTATCCCCTCAATTCTCCTGATTTAGCGGCACTGATTTACACTGCCGCTCAAAAGTATATGGGAAGATGTAACTTTTTGTAAGCGTATGAATGAATTCAAATTGATGACAGATTACTAAATTACACGGTTCAACGATTCTCACTATGCAATTCTTATAGAGTTTTTTGTGCTGATGCCGAATATGTCCTCAATTTTTCTCCTGGACGCATAGTTTTTGAGAAATTTGAGTTTGAAAAGAAGACATATTTTTCAAATTTGAACAAATATTGTGATGTTATTATAAAAGATATTGAATTGATCTTTACAGCAAAAGATTCCTTAGACTTTCCCGAATACAGCGATATCCAATATTAATAATACATTATGATTGTTTAAACATGTTTAAACGATCATTAAAGACGGAGAGACACAACTTTTGCACCAATTTTTCATGATATTTTTGAATTTATCTCAAAAAATAAGGGACCAGCGGAAAATCGAACTATACCATGCGATAGAACAGATGTTTATCTTGAGAAACCGTCCTTTGAAGTTTGAAACGTCGACGTTTTTACCGAACCAGAAAGCAAAATATCTTCGCCCGACATGAGCTGCCGCCAGTGGTGCTCGCCACGTACAGAAAAGGGACTTTTGACGTTCCTGACAAGCCCTAACGAGATACGACTGGCAGTTTTTATAATGGAGTAAATAGTCTTGTTACGCTCGTAAAAGTAATTTATGAAATAAAATAATTTTGCCATCCTGCAGACACCAGGGTAGGTTTTACTACTAAGCAATACTAAGCATTGGAAAAACCAAAAAAATACCGGTATTTCAAAACGGTTACCGGTATAGTTCTGTTGGCCCATACCGGTATCAATATTATACCGGTATTTGTAATACCGGTATAAAAACTTTACCGGTATTTGTAATACCGGTATAAAAACTTTACCGGTATTAAGTCCCTGTTTAATACCGGTATAAAAACTTTACCGGTATTAAGTCCCTGTTTAATACCGGTATAATCTTGATACCGGTATTAAGTCCCTAGTTCAGACTATTATTGTTTGAAGTTACTAAAAATATTAAGGAATAAGATCCAGAAGCCCTAGAATTAATAATTAAATAACAGGAAATATAATAATATTGATAATAATGATAATACTAATAATAATTATAACACTAATAGCGATAATAATAATAATAGCGATAATAATAATAATAATAATAATAATAACATTGATGTATTTTTTCTTAACTAATCATTAATCTGACATTGTCCAGTCTAACTTTTGCGTCCATACCTTTTACGAATTAGAAGTTACGAGACTATGTCACACTTTACCCCAATCTGGCCCACTGTTCAGCGTCCTGTATAGGCCTAAATAACAGCACAGTTTTATCGTACAGATGTACCGGTAGGCGTGCGCAGATGTGCCCGAACATAACTGACAGACTTATCGGAACCTGTGTAGCCGACTTAACACACGTTCGTTTCACAATTCAACTTGCATATACATATATGGTTCAGGCAATTGATTTCTATAGATTTAAAAAGTTATTTTTCTGACTACCGGCTAACTTTTCTGGCCACGGTTTACTTTTTTTTGTTTAATCAATAGCGGCATGCACGAGATTATACCACTTAACGTTTCAGGCAGAAACTCGCGGAACAGTAGCGAAAACTTTAGCCGCGTTTTTCTTCAAACCACTTATTTGAAATTGGCGGACACGATAGAGCAAAACCTATTCAGTCGATTGAAGTGGTTCGATGCATATAGTTAAGCAACGGCTAACTGTTATCGATAAATTAAAAACCATCACAACAAAAGTAAATTATGCAATCTCTGTTACGTAAACAATGTTACCAATTTGTCAATGTTTCGCTTTTTCAGACTCAGGGTGTCCAAAAAATGTATTTCCTTTTGAAAGGGGTGGTTCCTAAGGTCAATTAAAATAACTTTTTCCTTTGCGGAAATATTCTCCGCGGCTTCGTTCAGGGGTTATAAACAAAATGCACGGACTACTCAGTGCGCGGCTACAGCGGTGGGATTTCGGCTCGGCCAATGCCAACGCTACGCTCAGCGGGGAGTGCTCTGATTGGTCCGTGTTTACCGTCAATAACTCGTTAACAAAGCCGCGGAGAATATTTTCGCAAAGGAAAAAGTTACTTCAAATAAGGTAAGGAATCTCCTCTTTCAAGGAATTACAATATTTTTGGGACGCCCTGTATAAGGCGACCGAATAATTCCACGCCTTTCCAAGAATTTCATGACGTACCTTCATCCGTATGTGACTGACGTGACAGACAGTGTCAAGTTTCTTTCAGTATTTTAGATGTCATAAAGTGATCTTCCATTCTTCGATCTTTCGATTACTACGGTGTCATGCTGCGATTGTACATTATTTTAATGTTATTCCTAATTTATCATGCAATAATAACATGTGTAAGCATTTTATGGAAGAATGATGATGACAGAGACGGAAGTGCTACCAATCTGCTACCAATTTGCTACCAAACTGCTGCCAATCTACTACCAATCTGCTCCCAATCTGCTACCAATCTTCTACCAATTTGGTACCCATTAGTCACATGACATTATGACACATACAAGACAGAGACGAAAGTGCTCCCAATCTGCTACCAATCTGGTACCCATTAGTCACGTGACATTGTGACACATACAAGACAGAGAAGGTAGAGTGGGGACACAAGTTTTAATCTAGCGACTCTGACCGTACCTTCGAAAAATGCACTACCACTCCACAATATTTTAGGAATATTGAATTCTAACCGAAAAATTGTCGATCTTACAGCTCCTGCAACTTCGTAGAATCAAAAAGGTCTTAGAAAGTTCCGACTGTACTTAGGGTAACTGTACCGATTACTGCGGTATCAAGCTCCGATCGTACTTTATTTTTATATTATTCCAAAATCATGCAATATGTAAGCATTTTTATGGAAGACTGATGTGTTCTGAATACAAAAAAAAAAATGGTTGGCCCTCAAAACCTAATACAACATGAGAAAGTATTAAACAATAAAATCCATAACATTTTGTACGTATTACTGAGGACGAAAAAGAGGTACGTACCAATTACTGTGTATTCACTACTGCGGATTAGAATCCGAAATAAATGCACGTGTGCATATATTTGTATAATATAAAGTGTGTTGTGTAGTGTTAAGTGATCGTGTCAAAGTGTGGTGTTCTGTGTTAAGATTACTAAAACTGATTCGTGAAAATGGTAGTGTGCTGTGGATCCACCAAAGGAATAGAAAACACTGAAAAATCTATAAGTCTACTTTACGTTAGTATGGTACGAGCCTAGCCACGAATGTCTCTTAAATTTCGTTTGTCTCGAGCCACGCACACGATCATGTTCTGTCTCATCGACACGGTCGGGTAAACTGTAGTAGTAGGCGTTTGTCTATACGTATAACGCCACACAATCAAATTTTGCAAAAACTTTAACAGCTTATATCTCAATAACTATTTGTTTGCGGCATATGGCTCCTTTCAGACTTGTTTTCTTCTCGATGAGTAGAAGGTATTAACGTGAAAAAAAACTTTAACAACAATTTTCATTGTTATAAACAATTTTGCGGCAAGTTTCTTTTACAAATGTCCACCGATCCAGAGATGTAGATTCACCCCTAGGACGAATGACCGTTACTTTTCTTACACCTTGTACATGTTACTAGTGCAAATGAAGGATGACAGCTACAATGCAAAGATTATGCGAATAGAGTGAGTTGTGGTTAGGTCGTGGGAGGCCCGATTAGGCCGGCCCGATCAGACATACGAACATCCAGGAGTAGTCTTTCAAAATTGAAAGCTCATCTTATGTAATGTATGTATGACTAGAGTGGGACCCTGTTTTCTTTCTGATCTCCATAACGTGTTTACAAAAACAGTGAACAGACGCCGCGCCGGAGCAAGCTTACGTTGCCACGGAGCCTGCACAAATACGGAAAATTCAATTCAGTACTAGCAATAGTTTTTTACGAATATTTCGAAAACTAAAATTTCATCAAAATCGAAGAGAAATACCTTTTTCTAAATAATTACCAATTTTTGTACGAATTTCATGTTACACTTTAGTGGAAAAGGTTGTCCCCAAGTTGGTGAATTGCTGATGACAGGTCGAGTCACAGAGAGCAAAACAAGTGACGGTGATTTAGGCATCACCAGCCCAATTTTGTGATTTTGCGAGAGGTTCGAGATGCAATATGCGGTCAAGCATTGTCCTGTTGCAGACTGATCCCCTTTTCTAGGAGCTGACGACGCAGATTTTCCGCAATCTTACTTGAACACGGCCAACTCGAGGCAAGTACCGATCCGTCTCGATGCTACTACCAATTTCGACCAGCTCGACAAAAACAGTTACGACAAAGTATTAAAAAGCAGCCGCAAAACAAGAGATCACGAGTTTAGTTGCCAATCTAGAGCATTCAATTCCTTTTCTAAAAGGCAGTCACGTGTAACTTTTTCAACCCACAGCGGGTACAAACTTTTTTTCGAAATTGTGAAACGAAAGATTCGATAGAATTCAACACGTCTACATTATGTCTTACATTATTTTAATATAAGAAAATTATTGAAGACAATAGATACAAACAATACCTAAGTGCATAGAATTTTGCTGAAGGTACCTGATTTTAAGATGTGCCACTGAGCTGGGCAGTAATTAGTTCTTCTGTAATCGATTAGTTCGTGTAATCATAGTAGCTGTAATCATTAATCAGTTAATCACCGTTAAAATAAACTAGTAATCATGATTATCTTCTGCAATTTATAATCATTAATCAGTAATATTTTAATCGCGGAATAATTAATTATATTTTATGGAAATCTATAACGTATATCTGTACGTTGAAAGTTGTATTAAAAACAAATTACACTAAAAATAAATAAATTCTAAAAATAAGCAAGTTCTAAGGATTTTCCATGTATAAAATCATGTAAAAAAAAATATACATACATTTCTAAAAAAATGTTCACAATGTCGTTGTTACTGCAAAAGTGCAGATTAAATCACAATCAAACATGTAATCATTTCATGATTAATAATTTATAAAACAATCACGAACATTGATCACAACAACTTCTGATTCCTTTCTTATTCATTAATCAATGATTACTGATTATTTAGTAATCAGTAGCCAAAATTAATAATTGAATTCTATATTAATCGTAATTTTCAATCATTAATCGGCCTACCTTGTGCCCAATTCTGGGCTGTGGTTACAATGGGTGCGTGTTCTGATGAACTGGACATAGACATAGAAAGTCTGCAATCGTTTAACAAAACGTGAGTCTGCCATGACATTTTGCATGGTTAGGAAGATTTGGAAAATTTAATACAATATTTGATGAACTAACCCAGATAGCACGTGACGTCTTTTTTACGTTCATTTTAGGTTTAAACGTCTTACGTCCTAGATAGACGTCTCTCGGGAGACGTCCTTTCAACGTCTGAAATAAGACATCTTAAAGATGTCTTCTTAGGAACGCCTTAAAGACGTACCAATTCCGAAGAAAAGGCGTTCAGGAGACATGTTTAAGACATCTCAATGCCCAACAACAGACGTCTTTAAGACGTGTCTAAGACGTCTCTGTGGTGTCTGAGAAAGAATCAATGTGATGAATTTTAGGAGTGCTTTAAAACAAGCCTGGGCAATTTGGTACTTGGGTTTATTTTGACTCGCTGAGTTACAAACGTTCCACCTGGAATATATTGTTCTTGCAGCCAGTTTACATTATTGGGTAGCTGTGCGTGATGTGAAAGCCAAGAAGTTGACAAAAATTGTTAATACAAACTGTTTACTACATAGAATCTTCGTCAAAATTGACAGTACCCTCCTTTAGGACTTATACACATAATACAACAATCATTTTCATTGTACAGGATGTTTCAAAATTACATATCGCGCCCACTACAGCGCGATTCTACACTTCTGGATAGGTCGAGATCTGTGAAAAAGAATGGACCGCCAAATTGACTTTAATAAATTGTTTTCATACGACGTGTCGTTTTCGAGAAAAGTGATTTTAAAAATCTATCAAGTTTGCGTGCCTAGCGTTCTTAAGAAGTACAATTAGTGTGTCATGAACAGATTACATCGTTGGCCATCTAGTGAACCAAGCCCAGACAACTTCTTTCGTGCTGTCACTTTACGACTCCCACTAGCAGTGTACCGGTTCACTATCAACTATTTCATATCACCCCTACCGCGCTTTGCCTCGCGCGATTGCGAGAATACGGTCCCCTATCCTAATCTCTCCAACCTCCTCCTACAATACACAGGAGTTTGGTGGGGAGGACCCAGGAGTAGAGAGAGTTGTCGTTTGCGACTCGCGGGCCGCATGTTGCCCAGGACTGCTTTAGACTGTGAATCCAGGTTGTTAGGCTGCACTTTTGTGGTTGAAATTCTGTAAATAGCTTCATTTGAAATAAAAACAATGTTTTGCGAGAAAGATTTTCGACGGCTGAAAATTTTGCGACGAATGTTTTTACCATTTTATTATCACTTTATACGTCGTTGTAGTGTCATATTTCCTCGGTTGGTAAGACGAAAGGATTAACCATTTCTCCCGACGACTTTCTAATATCCGAGTTAGAGCGGATGCTCTCGACCTTAGCGTTTTTTTTCTGCTCCGTGCCGAAGTACCCGAAGAATGGAGACGAAGTGTACGCGGTCGTAGATATTTAAGAGTACTGAAGTGGCAAGCTACGATAGCGAGGGCAAAGCACAATTTCTAACACGAGGTACAGACTGCTCAAACGAATCGTTCCGACTTGGTGGAAAGTTTTTTAAGTGGAGATTTCTTTTGTAGCTACACGCGCCATTTCGATTGATTTTTCGAAACTTCGCTCCTTTAACTCTCTCGTGATTCTTTTCACGTCTGTAAACTGCTCGGGCTTTGCTCCTCTGCAGTTTATTTCAGGCTAGGTACACCTATCCCCGTAGAATCGTAGAGTAGGCTTGAAATCTAACCCAGGGGTGTCACGGGAAGGGAGAGGGCAAGGTTCTGGATTATCCGGAAGTAGAGTAGGGACGGGAATTCAATACTTGACGCATTCGAGATGGAAATATGGTGAAGGTGGGGGAGACAAAATACGGGCAGGCGAGACACCCTGCAGGTCTGAAGGTGAGATGGTCCGACGTGTACTCCGAGCCGTAAAACAGCTCAAAAATCCAAAAATTAGGTAGCATGGCCATCTCATCGATGATGACCGACCCGCTTAGTACGTCGATGGTCCTGAATTAGGCCTGGGCTATAGAAAACAGGTCATAGGCGGAAAAGCGTAGGAGATTTGCAACCCGACAAACAGGGCCGAGCCCCGGTAGTGCCGCAGTGACGACGATAAGGTGTGCTCTAAGGAAACGACGGGTGTCCGAATCCCTGTCTCCGGGAGATAACATGACTACTACTACTACTAGGTACACCTAAGACTGATACCAGTCGGGCTATACTTGAGATTTTAGTTCACCTACTTGCTATTTATAATTTAAAATTTAAAATTTGAACTGTTAAAAAAGAAACAACATTTACATTCTGTTAACCTGTGTAGTAAGTTCGTTAATTAACAAACAGGAACATTTTATGGACAAGATATATTTGACCTTCCAAACAGATGGAAAAAGGTCATAGAACAAAATTATACATATATTATTGATTATCATTTATATCATTGACTCAGTTTTATGCAAAATATAGGCTAATTATTTACAATAGGACATTCCTCGCTGATTTCAATGACCTTGAAATTTGTCGTCACGGTCATCACTTATTTTTAATTGTTTAAAGTGGAGGGAGGTTTAATGCATTTATGAACGACTTCCTGCCTGGGAATAGGTGGGCCTCCACCTATTCCAACCCCAGTTTTCTGGAGGACTCCTAAGACTATCACCCTCAGATTAGTGGGGATGATGTACAGGCCGGAAGTACCCTCTAACACTCCTCCCTCCACCAGCCGCCCTCCGGTAAATGAGCAGGATTATCCGGTATGCGTTAAGGGTTCAACTCGGGTAGCCTCCTTTTTCCCTCCTTCACGGTTCAAGTTCATCATTCTGAACAATTCTTTTCTGTATGTATATGCTACCACTTAACCCAGACTTTGGTTTGCAAGATATTTGCGGAAAACTGTTGGGGTGACTATAGCGACCTTTACCTGTGTGGCCTTTAGGGCAGGGAGGTTCTTCCCCCCAAACCTAAACCAGACCTAATTAACATTTGCTCAAAATGACTATACAACCCTTAGTTAGGTTGAGTATTTTGATTTTTCTTGGAGTTCACAAAGACCACGGAGGGTTCAATTTCTATAGCTATTTGAAAAGAATCTTGGTTAATTCTGGGTTAGGTTTCGCCTATTATTAGTCATATCGTCGCCTGGAAACAAAAATTAGTACAAGACCGACAGAGAATAAAATAAAGTATACAAGAAATACTTATGTATGTACACCCCCATCCATAAGTCACCGGACACTTATTCATATTTGGATTAGATAATTTTTTATTATTAAAGGATCTATATTATGAAACAGAAATAGTACTTGCTAATTTTTTATAATGTAGAGAACATGTAAATTAAATTGTCTGTCAAATATCTGAACAAAATATCTTGTATTTTAAAATGAAAGTGAGGTGATTGTTTTCCAATTCGGCTGCTAGAGCTGTCCATAAGCGCTGTTTTGATTTTGGGTACATTTCTCTTGTTCTATCTAACTATTTCACAATTTTTCGATCTCTTTTTTCAACACTTATTCAAATTGTAAATATTTAATTTTGCATTTACCTACAAATTTATCGTACAATAATTACATTTATCGTAAAATATTGGATTTATTATATAATAGCTACATCTAATCAAAATAAAACAATAAAATCAAACTAGAAACTTTTATTCTTACCATTTTGTTGAAAATAAGTAAGTGTCCGGTGACTTATGGACGGGAGTGTATGACATGTTGTAGGTTAGAAAACGGACTGTATGCAGTAGCAATAGTTATTTTTAAATATCTGGGAAACGAAGCGCGTGCGGCGGTGACATGTCTAGGAAAAAGTTGTTCAGCACGGTGAGCTTGACAACTTATTTCAAGGTCATTGAAATCAGAGAAGACGTAGCACATCGATCGCATGGACATACAAGTTTTCTGCGAATATAGTTTTTCCTCCCATAGAGTAGAAATCGTCTCTACCGAAAGTGTTAAAATTTTAACCTCACTACTAGAGGGTTCCCCATGGACGCTCGTTCGCACTTCAGTGTAACACAATACGAAACCGGATATCGGTGAGGTAATACTAATGCAGTCATGCAACTTTACTACTTTTACTTATTTCGTTACGAAACCTTGAACAACGTATTGGTGAAATTTTTATGGTGAAAACGAGATCAAACAAGATAGAATTTCGATTATATTTACTTATTTAATACGCGATGAAAGTTTCAAACGCAAACTAGGACAGCATGTGGAAAGAAAGAGACGCGCAGAGTCGTAGCAATCGGCATAGATCAAAGATCTATGTATGAATTACAATGATAATGCAAGTACAGAACTGTTTTATTTTTTATTCTTTATTTCCAGACTTTTTATTGGCATATTTCTAAGATTTTGCTGATTGAAATGAGTCTGAACACGACATAATTTCGAATATTTTTTACAGTTGTAGTGGACGTCTTCGTGTTCTTGCGTGCTGGGCAGACGGACTTGTACAGGGTGTATAAAAATGATATGTCACGAATACCATGAATGGATTCTATACCTCTGGATCGGTGGAGATCTGTTAAAAAATTGGACTGCAAAATTGACCTTGACCCTTTCTTTTAAGGTTAAAAAATTTTTTATCGTATTCATCGCAAGGAACAAAAGTCTCAAGGGATCAATGGATCTCAAGTCAACCGTTCTCTTTAAAAACTACTTTGAAGTTTCGTGAATTAATTTCTTCCATATGACTACAGGGTTTCCCAAAATGGTATAAACGTGGAGGGAATGATTCTACATGAGAAAATAAATTGAAAATATAGAATAACATTTTTTCGTTTGACGCCTCGTTTTCGAGAAAATTGACTTTAAAAATCTGTCAAGTTCGCGTGCCTAACGTTTGGAACAAGTAGAATTAGTAGGTCATGAACAGACGCGTCAAACGATTGCCATTCAAGAGCACGCGTGTTCGCTTAATTTTCAAACATTAACTTCTCGAAACCGAGGCGTCAAATAAAAAACATTTATTCCCACATTTTCAACGAACTTTTTACTAACATATTATCAATTTATTTTCTCATGTAGAATCATTCCCTCCACGTTTATACCATTTTGGGACACCCTATAGACATGTGGAAGAAATTAGTTTATGAAACGTCAAAGTTGTTTTTTAAGAGAACGGTTGACTCGAGACCCATTGTTCCTGTGAAAACTTTTACGACACGATAAAAAATTGTTTAACCTTAAAAGAAAGGATCAAAGTTAATTTTGCGATCAATTTTTTTGACAGATCTCCACCGATCCAGAGGTATAGAATCCCTCCACGGTACTCGTGGCATATAATTTTTATACACCCTGTACATGTATGATGATTGTTGCGCAATGATATTTTGATATTTATTTCGCTCTCCCAAGTGAACAATTTTCATGACCTACGAATGTAATTGCACGAACCGTGACACGTATGAAATCGTTCCAATCTTCGGAATATGTCTTGTAATTCTTCTATTTGTTCCTCATTAACGTTGCTAGATGATATTTAGCTGTATCGCTCTTAGCTTCTCCCTGATATTCACCCCTGTTTTGATTTTCGTTGCTATCGGTGAAGTATCGACGCCGCCAACCAAAGACAGCAGATTCTTGAAATGGTAATGATTATAAGGGAAATTCTATTTGTTCATCTTCATTTCCTGTCGCACCTTACCTTTGTTTTGTGACAACAGTGAAGCTGTGTATGTATTACAGTATGATCAATGTGAACCACGAATTCGCTTCTACAACTCCGAAAGCGATCAATGTAAACACAACAGTTCAAAGACCTAGTGCGGCATTCGCTTCCACCATTCCGAAAGTGATCACTGAGTACGACGTTGTTAGTTTCAATAATTGTGAACTAATTTCTTAATTTTTAGTTCCACTTGTACGAAACTTTCATCAATACATTTGTGAGATTTCCTTGGTTTAAAAACCAAACTCGATAGAGTTTCAATCATATTTATCTACCTATATCATAGCGAGTTATGATTACACTTCAAATAAGTAAATATAGTCGAAATTATGCCGTATACCCATACTCATTTTAATCAGAAAAATCTAAAAAATACGTTGGTAAAAGTTCTGTAAATAAGATTGAGAAATGAAGAACTTTCCTATTTGCATTGACATTGTAATCGATACGCAGCTTTCTGACAATGGACGATTTTCATAGCTGTATAATTGACGGTGCTTAGGACCGTTCACAGCTCTAATTAATAATTTTAGAAAATTTACCTATGATGATATTTCGTGTAGACACATTAGTCTCTCGATATCCCCAATGCAACAGCTATTTATTTAGTTGAATTGCCACAAATTGATTAATTAAATGACAATTTTGACGTTCTGTGTCAAAATAGACCCAGGCACAGCCCTCGGAGGGTTAGGCTGTGGCGGCTGCCTCGACTCTCAGTCCCTCTTTGTCGTTTACGTGCTGTCCTTCTTTACGTTCGGTATACTTCAAATAACGTTGTATCTTTACGATTTCTGAGACTATGTTGTCACACTTTGGGAGGGAAGACTTTTTCGAAAACGTAGTCCGTTCAGCTATAACATGTATAGAAAAATGTTGTACAGTTGTCATTGAAATCGTTGTGTTATGTCGTTTGGAAGATCAAAAACGGACTGTGTGCAGTAAAACAGTTTTCTGCAAATATTTAGAAACAATGATCGTTCGGCGGTCACATGTCTATGGAAACAATGTTCAGAATGTTGATCTTGACTACATATTTGAAGGTTAAAAAATGTTATGTAGTTTTTGTAGTCAGAATGATGACCTTGAAAACATATTTCAAGGTCATTCAAATCGATGATGAATGCCCTATATCAGTGGTTTTCAAACTTTGTCAGTTTAAGGAACCCTTATGATTAGAAAATTTTTTCGAGGAACCCAGGATCATAAAAAATACAATTTTCTAAATCTAGGTAGTACATACAAAGAAAACCGTTTTAATATTCATGTAATATACTATAATAAAAGTTAAAAAAGTCTTACATACTTTGAATTTTGAATATTTTATGTATGTTTACACATACATTGATGAATAACACTGCTCCATTCGAAATGATTACCCAGCGTGTATATCTCCGATCCTAATCAAAATAAGGGTTCCAGAGAAGGTGTACTTTGTATAAAACGTTTAACCGTTCCAATGACAATATAAATGAACCGTTGAGAGTGAGCAATTTGTCTAAATTGTTCTCGTTATTGAAGACCAACATTATTTTCCCATTGACCTCGTGCCGCGGCACTAGTCTCTAATGAATTTCTTCGTTAAATGACTTTGACGGAGGAAGTAGCATTTCTTCCGGGCACTTTCGACAGTTTGTCGCTGGCAAGTGGCACGGCTCAGCTGCAGGTGCCGGCTTTGTTTTTATTCCACGGGTACTTCGGCACGAAGCGAAAAGAGGCACGATAGTCTGCAGAAGTCTTATACTAATTCGATTATGAGAATGGTTATGTTCATTGCGCGGCTGAAGCTACACGTCCCCATTGTTGCTAGTTTGTTTTCTTTTTACGCCTTCGGTAGTATCGTTCTGGAAATTTCAGTTTATCTAGTAATACGAAAATACCGTCTAAAGCGATATCATTAAATATGTCGTGGCACATTTGTAGGGAACCTCAATGGCGCCTGGACGTGTTTATGATGTCGCTTTATGGTTCTTCGAAGTAAAACATCGGAGTAAAGCATTTTTCTTACATGTCCTGGTATAACAAAAATTATTGTAACCCCTATTTTTAATATACAAGGTAGACAATGACTTTGATCACCTAGACCATTTCCATTGTTCGTAATAATATGGGGAAATAATGTACAGGGTGTCCCACGCAACTAGGAAAAAAGTAAACGGTTTCAGACCATGTATCATGTAATGTATGCGTCCTCTCCGAAAATGTGGAATCAAAACGGTATCAACTGTATCGTGTCCGTAAATGTTACATTTACGAAGACCATTAAAGAAAAGTAGTGTTTTCTCTTTTATGCAGAATTAGAAGATTCGTCATTTAAATAATTTCTTTCTGTAATAAACTGTACTGCCGAAGATAGTAAATACGAGCGAATAAAGACGATGATACAATGTTAAAAAGAAGAGACCGATGTTAAAAAGTCTTTTAAACTAATCATTTTTCATCCCCAGTGTGTTAATACTTTTATCTAGATAATTAAAAATGACATCAAACGTTGTATAGAAAAATGTGTAGCCCCATTTTAGAAAATACATCACGTGCTGCATAACTGAAACGTTTAATTTTCCCTAATAAAATTTCGTTCTATCCTTCGCCGTTTTAACGCTATGGCTTGGCACAGTTGCGTGAGACACCTTGTATATCTTCTTCTCTGTTGCCAGCCACACGGTCCTCACCAGCAATCAGTCCGTCCCCCACTACTCAAGCGGATAGTACAGCAGTCTCTCCGTAACTGTCGTATCGTCGAGTTTGCCGATTGGCAGTTATAGTAGAGGTGCTACAATTCAGGGTAGTGTGCCGAACGTAGAGAAGGATAGCGATTGAGACAGAAGAAGAGATTGAACTATCGACTCTCTGCCTCTTTCCTTTCCATTCCCTGTTCTGTTTCGCACCCGAAACTTTATTCGCTTATTACAAGAGTAAGGATGGTCGTAAATATATCGTGTTTGGTGTCGCTTTAATTAAACAAACAAGACGAATATAATAGTATAAGTTTTATAAAAAAAAAAAATAAAAAATTAGAAAAGTTGCAATCTTTCACTTCACCTGCATTTGTTCGAGTCTCACCGATACTTAAACCCTTAATCGTTGATTATGTTTACCTCTTGACTGATTCCAAGGGTGGTCTCCCCAGTGATGGGGATAAAATTTTGCAAATTATGGTAGAGACCATTGTAACAGTTACAGAGGGAATACTGTCCTAGATGTTGCTACTGACGATGTGAAATCGAAAACAGCCCTCAAGGTAGTTGCTTTCCATTGATTTTGTCCAATTTCAATGGACTTTGTCACCATTTCAACATGGATGATGGCAAAACAAGAAATACGTGTCAAATATTTTTCCAAAAACTACCTCTCACTGAAATTACATCAAAGTCGATGTGTCCAGATTTGATATATCCCTATTTGCCAGATTCTGTATCATACACTGAATTTAATGTTAAATCAAAGTTAAAGATTTTTCATATTTACTTGCAAGTAACGCATACATCATTATTCATATATGCCATTGTCTTTTACTAAAGAACGTTCAATGACATTTCCAAAGTAACAAAACACAGTTATGTTTGAAAATGGCTTGAAATCATTGAAATTTTTAAACTTTACAACATGACATAGTCATAAAAAAATTGAGCATGTTGGTCAAGGTCAATTTTACAGCAAAATTTTTCTTAACAGATCTTTGCGGATCCTAAGGTCTAGAATCACTCTGAAACGCTTTTTACGCGTAACTTCCTAACAACCTGTACATATATATACAGAGTGAGTTTCGTAACGTGACGATCTCAAATAACTTGTTTCCTGGGGGGCATACAGTGCTCTAATTTATTTTTTATTATTTTGCTTTTTTATCGTGATATGAGGATCGCCTTCAGTTTTTTAAATGGAACATCTAATATGTTAGGGTGAAAACACATTCAGTAAACGATCACACACTTAAAATGGATAGAATATATATATATATATTTAATGATATGATTAAGTACTACAATACGGATATTATATGAGTCGCGATACATTTCTCTCTGCCGTCTCTATGTGCAATGTGCGGGGACGCTCGATCCTCGGACAAGGGAAAAAGAGAGAGCGCGGGCTCTTTCGCTTGACTCTCGTCTATGCCCGACGCCCATTGGTGCCGCCATTGTATGGGCATTATATGGGCTGAGCAATCCTTCATAATATTTTTTCTCAAATTCGGATAAATTATGAAATTCTGCGTGAAACAGTATTACAGAAAGTCGGACTTAAAATGAATAATATTAAAAATTATTAGAATTATATATATGAAAAATTATTAAAAATAAAAGAAAAGTAATAAAAAACAAATTAGAACACCGTATGTTCCCCAGGAAACCATGCAACTTATGTTCAAAACATTTTTTTGTACAACAAATGACATATGAGTTATTTGAAATATCTGTATTTCGAGTAATATACCGGGTGATGCACGAGAAACAGAACACCTAAATAGCTCCGTTAGGCTTGAGGATAGAAGAAAATGTTAGAGAGAAAAGTTGTACTGTTAAAGGGGGCAAATATTGTGATACGATATACCAAACATCAAATTCAATTAATTTCCTTCTGTTAACTGGAGTGAGAATTGGTCACGTAAATTTGACACATACATGCTTGGTTAACACTCGTACGCTGTTCGAGTCAATTTAACTCAAATACAGACCTCTACTTTTAGTTCAATAAGGGTCTATTTTATATGTATTAGGACGTTCTGAAAGTAATTTCGCTTTTCGTATAGAGATGGCATTGCTTACCATTTGTTATTACTTAACCTTATTCTAAGTTGCAAAATCATTGTATATCTTACAGGTGACATTTCATACATCATTTCGTGCCTCATAGTGTCTTATAACCTGTCAAACATTGGTAAACTTGTCGATGTGCTACTTCCTCTCCGATTTCAATAACCTTGAAAGATGTTGTCAAGGTCACCATTCTGCAACAACGTTTCTCTTTTAAGTTTTTGGCGGTCGACCAAAAAGTTTTACGGGATAATTGTAAAAAACTTCACTTCTAAATGCATGGATTAGGTCTGCGTTACGTACACTACGAATTCTACGTGTATGGGATCTTAAAGTTGTCAGAAAGATTGCAAAGGATCATAAAACAACATGATATAAAATCTATATTCTAAATGAGAAATATAAAATTGTTAAGACATATGTAAGAGGCCTCTTGGAAGGGGGCTATCCTGAGGGTCTTTTTTTTATTGTCAATCAATTTATGGCTAGGGCTACGGCTGGCAAATTTTAAGACTGAAAATGACCCTGACCGTACCCCTACTAATACTTAGTTTGGGCAAGGACCCAACATGTGACGCGTAGACCCTCGAGGACCCTCTCAGCGGACCCTTTGTCAACCGCTGTTGGGTTTTTCCCTGGTTCCACCCTGCATCTTGTGGGGGCGTTGAGGGACCAGGAAATACTTCGTTTGTTTCTATTGGTGGACATAACGCCCCACTTTTTTTCTAGATTTTTAAGACAAGTTTGTGACCTCCCTAGGAGGCAAGCGTGAGTTAGATTTTCGTCGACCGTCGAACGGCACACAGTTGTTATAGTACCAGTTTCTCCGTATTGTTGTTTGAAATAAATATATAATTTCGTCACTGCCGGACTTTATATTCTTTTGCGATAGCACGCGTCGTTTCTAAGTTCAGATCGGACGTGCATCCCCGACAAAAATAGTAAAAGATTCGGAAGATCTAAGAAGATTATTAGGATGTATTAAAGTAAAAAATCTATTAAGGGATTAATTGAATTTTTATTTAACTCCTGCTGCTCATAATCGTTGCAGAACATTTTTATTTTGTATGAAGCAGTGTGCTGATTAATGTTCAAATGAGTTTGAATCCGAGTGGAGTATTATTCCAATATTGATTATTTAGTTACTGTTATAATTATTATTATTTGTATTGACAGCTTTGTACGATCATATCTGTATAGTAATGTAATTAACAATGACCTTATTGGGTAGGTATGAATATGAAAAATTGAATTGAAAAAAAGATAAAATGAGCACTTTTCGCTCGTAGCGCGGATTATCTGTCGCTTATTCATTCAAAAACTGCAGACATCCGCCAGCACGCGTGCTTCATTTTTATACGAAACAGCCACTTTGGCAGCGAGTTCAAGAGAAACGAGGGTAGGCAGTATAGTCCCATAGAGCGGAGGTTTTCTCGTTAATGTCGACTATTAAAAGGCCGTGGAAGAAATTGTCTCTTTGCTTTCTTTCGTTAACTGAAAGCGCTCGCGAATTATAATGACAGGCTTTGCTGGCCCACGCCAGAAATCCACAGCACAAAGGGACAATGGAATTTTTTAAGCTCGCCGAGATTCACTGATATTATACATATCGCGATATTTAATCTCACGATACCTCCAAAAGGGAAGGAACGTTACCAATTAACCTGTTGCTTTTACGCGTTTCCGTTTTTCTCGCCCAAAATATGCTCTTGCAGTCTTTTGGTCCCTCTGTAACGAACCAACGCGATAAAGCCGTTTCAGAATTCCCCGAGAATGCAAAGGGTGTAAGAAAAGTAATGGTCATCCGTCCTACGGGTGAATCTAGACCTCTGGATCGGTGGACATTTTTAAAAAAAACTTGCCGCAAAATTGTTTATAACAATGAAAATTGTTAAAGTTTCTTTTCACGTCAATACCTTCTACTCATCGAGAAGAGAAAAATAGTTATTGAGATATAAGCTGTTAAAGTTTTTGCAAAATTTGATTGTGTGGCGTTATACGTATAGACAAAAGCCTACTACTACAGTTCACGCGACCGTGTCGATGAGACACAACATGATCGTGTGCGTGCCTCGAGACAAACGAAATTTAAAGAGACATTCGTGGCTAGGCCCGTACCAAGTGATCGTCTGTTTCCCTGCCCATTCAGATAATAAATTAAAAATTGCAAAATATGAAAGAAAACCTTGTATCTATTGTTATACAGAAAAATGCTAATCCTACATTATAAAATACTAACGTAAAGTAGACTTACAATTTTTCAGGGTCTTCTATTCCTTCGGCGGATCCACAGCACATTGCCATTTTCTCGAATTAGTCTCAATAACTGTGCCCGTCTTCCAGGTTCAATATGGGCACCACCAGTATCCAAACACACTTGCAACCTTTCCTTAGAGTTTCGCCGCACTTTTTCACATATGTCTACTTTACGTCTAATTATTTCAAACGCGTTTTCAATTTTGTCCTTCAGTTCATTACTATTGTTTATTTGCGTTCGTGATCTGTAAACAATACTCTTGACTGCTCCCCAAAGGAAGAAGTCAAGAGGATTTAAATATTTAGTAAACGCGAAACACAAAACACCACACTTTCACACGATCACTTAACACTATACAACTCACTTTCTTAACTTGTAACGGCGAATGAAAAGAAATTATTCCGACCGCGATCAATACATATAATTCTGCACTCTCGATGCGTATTCGCGCGAAATCTCTGCTCTCCCAGAAAACAATGAATTCGATCAAGGCTCATCGGTTGAAACAAATGAAATCGTTGTCATTGAGATATTCATTTTTCGAGAATCATCTGGAAACACCGATTCTTGAGTGTTCAGATGTCCGATTATTGAGAGATCAGATATTCGATTCCTTCAAGTTTACATTCTTAAGTAGATTATATAAAAGACAAGATTTGAAACGCATTTGTAAGTGGTTTGAAATAAAGAGAATATATGTGAGAAAGTGTATCGGAAAATATGCCCGAATTCGCATTGAGAGCGCAGAATTATTTTGATCGCGGTCGGAGTAATTTCTTTTCATTCGCCGTTACAAGTTAAGAAAGTGTGTTGCGTAGTGTTAAGTGATCGTGTGAAAATGTAGTGCTTTGTGTTAAGATTATTAAAACTGATTCGTGAAAATGGCAGTGTGCTGTGGATCCGTCGAAGCAATAGAAGACCCTGAAAAATTGTAAGTCTACTTTACGTTAGTATTTTATAATGTAGGATTAGTAATTTTATGTATAACAATAGATACAAGGTTTTCTTTCATATTTTACAATTTTAAATTTATTATCTGAACGGGCCTAGCCACGAATGTCTCTTTAAATTTCGTTTGTCTCGAGGCACGCACACGATCATGTTCTGTCTCATCGACACGGTCGGGTGAACTGTAGTAGTAGGTTTTTGTCTATACGTATAACGCCACACAATCAAATTTTGCAAAAACTTTAACAGCTTATATCTCAATAACTATTTGTTTGCGGCATATGGCTCCTTTCAGACTTTTTCTCTTCTCGATGAGTAGAAGGTATTGACGTGAAAAAAACTTTAACAACAATTTTCATTGTTATAAACAATTTTGCGGCAAGTTTCTTTTAAAAATGTCCACCAATCCAGAGGTGTAGATTCTAGGACGGAAGACCATTACTTTTCTTACAACCTGTACTATTGTGATGGTCGGCTTTAGTAAATCCATGGGAACGATGTGAAACGGCCTCTCCGATTCCAGTGACCTTGAGATATGTTGTCAAGGTCACCATTCTGAACCGCCTTTCCCTCTAGATTTTTTGTCGGCCGGCTTTAGTTTACGAGATATTCGTCAAAAACTGTACAGTCCTCCCTCCAATAGTCCCTTAAATCATCTCTACAGGAAGTGTTACAATTTTATTCCCATTACTAGGGGATTCCCCCTTGGACGTTCGGTCGCGCTATAATGTAATACGATCCGAGGCCGGATATCTGTGAGGTAATACTAATGCAATCATGAAAATTTATTACTTTTAGTTATGTGGTTACGAAACCGTTACCGACGTATTGGTGAAATTTTTCTAATTAAAACGAGACCACTCTCGATAGAACTTCGATTATATTTACTTATTTAATAAGCGATGAACAGTTCGAACGCAAAGAAGGACAGCATAGAAAGAGACAAAGAAGGAACAAAGAAGGAACGAAAGAGACGAGCAGAGTCGTAGCAATCGGCAGAGATCAAAGATCTACGTATCGATTGCAATGGTAACGCAAGTACAAACCTTTTTTTATTTTTTATTCTTAATTTCGAGAACTGTTACTAACACATTTCTAAGATTTCTCTGATTGAAATGGGTCTGAACACGACATAATTTCGAATATTTGTACTTAGCTAATAATTTTTACAGTTGTAGTGAACGACTTCGTGTTCTTGAGTGCTGGGCAGACGGACTTGTACACGTATGATGATTGTTCCGCAATGATATTTTGATATTTATTTCGCTCTCTCAAGTGAACAATTTTCATGGCCTCCGAATGTAATTGCACGAACCGTGACATCGTGAGACCAACACAAACGTTGATAGATAATATTTAGCTGTATCGCTCTTAGCTTCTCCCTGATTTCACCTCTGTTTTGATTTTCGTTGCTATCGGTGAAGTATCGACGCCGCCAACCAAAGACAGCAGATTCTTGAAATGGTAATGATTATAAGGGAAATTCTATTTGTTCATCTTCATTTCCTGTCGCACCTCACCTTTGTTTTGCGACAACAGTGAAACTGAGTATGTATTACAGGATGATCAATGTGAACCCCGAATTCGCTTCTACAACTCCGAAAGCGATCAATGTAAACACAACAGTTCAAAGACCTACTGCGGCATTCGCTTCCACCATTCCGAAAGTGATCACTGAGTACGACGTTGTTAGTTTCAATAATTGTGAACTAATTTCTTAATTTTTAGTTCCACTTGTACGAAACTTTCATCAATACATGTGTGAGATTTCCTTGATTTAAAAACCAAACTCGACACAGTTTCAATCATATTTATCTACCTATATCATAGCGAGTTATGAACACACTTCAAATAAGTAAATATAGTCGAAATTATGCCGTATACCCATACTCATTTTAATCAGAAAAATCTAAAAAATACGTTGGTAAAAGTTCTGTAAATAAGATTGAGAAATGAAAAACTTTCCTATTTGCATTGACATTGTAATGGATACGCAGCTTGACAATGGACGATTTTCATAGCTGTATAATTGACGGTGCTTAGGACCGTTCACAGCTCTAATTAATAATTTTAGAAAATTTACCTATGATGATATTTCGTGTAGACACATTAATCTCTCGATATCCCCAATGCAACAGCTATTTATTTAGTTGAATTGCCACAAATTGATTAATTAAATGACAATTTTGACGTTCTGGATCAAAATAGACCCAGGCACAGCCCTCGGAGGGTTAGACTGTGGCGGCTGCCTCGACTCTCAGTCCTCTTTGTCGTTTACGTGCTGTCCTTCTTTACGTTCGGTATACTTCAAATAACGTTGTATCTCTACGATTTCTGAGACTATGTTATCACTCTTTGGGAGGGAAGACTTTTCGAAAACGTAGTGCAGCGTCTTCTCCGATTTCAATTACCTTGAGATATGTTATCAATGTCACAATTCTTTTTGGCCTTTGGAATTAGTTTAAGAGAGAATTGCAAAAAACTTTACTTGCACACCCATGGGTGATCTTGATAGCAGTTACGCTGAGTTAGGTTTGTATTAGTTGTACTAATGCATGCATTTACTAGGAATGTTTGGCTATGTATAGTATCTCGTAAACTAAAGTCGATTGCCAAAAATTTTGAAGTGAAATTTTACTCAGAGTGCTGACCTAAAAAGCATATTTCAAGGTCATCGAAATCGGAGAGCAGGTGCTACATCAACAAGTTAACGAAAACTGTATTATCTTGATGCATTTAATTAATTAGTAAAATCTTATGCACACCAATATATTAACTCTCTGTTCTATTTGTTGATATTACTCATTTTGTTATTCCTTTTATGTAGCATATTTTTTTATGGATAGCATAATTTTTCTATCACGATCTAACACGTTATATATTAAAATAAACGGATATTTGCAATTACAATTACCGTACACCTAACCCAAGGACTATAAATTATTCCAAGGAAGAGTTGTCGAAAGCTTTCCTGAAAAACAGAGTGAAGTGAAAAATGTGTTGTACGAATAATCATGAGCAGTGCTGTCTAGAGAAACGAGCTTCGTGCTTATTATTTCGACAAGGGAGTGTTGAAAGGAAGATACTAGATACACATTTCACGTCTGTCTTTTGTAAGAAAATCCTGCATGAAGCGCGTGAACGGCTCTACATACCACATACAGGGTGTCCCAAAAATCTAATTCCTTGAAAGAGGTGATTTCTGATATCATTTCCAGTAACTTTTTCCTTTACAAAAATATTCGCCGCGGCTTTGTTAAAGAGTTATTAGCAAAGAATACGGACCAATCAGAGCACGGCTACTGTGGAAGCATTCCGGCTCGACCAATGACAACTCCACGCTCGACGTGACCTGTGATCTGATTGGTCCGTATTTTGCGTTAATATCTCCTTAACGAAGCTTCGGAGAACATTTTCGCGAAGGAAAAAGTTACTTGAAATGATCTCAGGAAACGCCCCTTTCAAGGAAGTACAATATTTTCGGTTCATCCTGTATACTGACACGCGCAGAAAAAAGGTTGAAAAAATTACGTGAACGTACACGCGCGCGTAGTTATACAAATTAATAGCGAAAGAAGTGTTTCTGGAAACGCGTTTAGCTTGCGCAAATGAATTAGGAAGCTGCCTTCATGTTTCGTCAGGTGGAACAGAGAAATCTGTTTCCATTCCACGGAAAGAGAGATACTACTACGTGCTTGCAGCCTCGTACGAGAGCAAGATTTTGACCCATTTTCCTTTGTCCTCGCGTGTGTCTGCGTCGGGGATAAATCTATTAAAGAGTAAAGATGCGGGCAAGATGTGAAACTCTCCGCGTGAAAGATTCGATTTCCGAGTTTATTAAAAACTTTCTACCCCACAATTATAACCTCCCACGCGCGGTTCTCTGACACTCGTAAAAACTTTCGTAGAGTGTAACGAAGTTTCGTTTCTACTCACAATCTAATGTGATCTTCAACTTTAATTCTCGGTTCTGACAGTGGCATACGAAAATCCGTAATTATACGAATATTTTCTAATAAAATAGTAGGAATTTAATATTGGCAAATATACATAATAAACGGTAGAATGTATATTCGACTTCATCGAACATCGCTAAAATTTCGTATATTTTCCATCAACTATGCATTGCCAAATATGTTCTTTTTTTTCTCACGAGAGAAAATTTTAAGTACTTCATTGGATAACAATCCTTTCGTTTTAATTGGCTCTACTGAATATATCAACAAACTATTGAAGAGGAGATTAATTCACGATGGAATATGTGATATACAACTTACGGTTTAACTAGCTTACTTAATTCAGTTATCTAGGAGTCAGAGTACCCACAATATCAATGCGACGGTTCTCCCACTATGGTAGAATCGCCAGATTTGGAGAGGGAGCACGAATTGAAGGGAAAATGTTACCTCCTCTCTACCAGTACCGGACACATGCAGGACAGACACAAACCTGCTACTAATCTGCTACAAATCTGTTACCAGTCTGCTACTAAGCTGTTACCAATCTGCTACCAAGCTCTGACCATTTTATTACCAGTCTGCTATTAGTCTGTTAACAATCTGCTAGGAATATGCTATTAATCTGCCACCAATCTGGTATCAATCTGTTACCAACGTAAAAGTAGAAATTAAATATTCTTCGAACACGTTCATCATACCCCATTTCGAGCCTTCCGAGCTATTAATACAGTTTTCAAAAAATCTGTCCGACTCGTATTATTCCCGTCAAAAATTGAGCAGCTATTTGAGCCAATGACATTTTACGCGAGCTTGGACATACAAAAGGCTAACGATCAGCTAGCAAGCGACTATCTTGACCCGAAGTATCAGAATCGTTATTCGATTGTTCAGCTCCTGGCGAATTAATTAAACGGACTGCTGCTGCTGCATTAAGAACAACACGACGTGTTTACAAGAAGTGCCGTTTGAAAATATGTTATAAAAAATTGATGAAGTAGTGAATGGTCTCATTAACTTTATAGACATGAAGAATGTCCGACCGTTCGAAGGGTTAATCGAAACATGAATTAGCGAAGTCGTTCTGGTTCTGTTTGATATTGTTTCGGTTAGTTGCATTCCATTTGTTTACCGTCGCGTCGCGTCGCGTCGTCGCCTTGCTCTTTCCACCGGAACGTTTTCGAGGTTCAGCGAAAAGATCTCGCAGCTTTAATTCGATCACGGCCAGGTCAGGTCACGAGCTTTCTTCAAGGAAGTCGAAGCGCACTCGGGAAACCACTTGCCACAGCCACACTCCGCGCCGCCGTTTCTTTTTCACGTCGTCGTCGTCGCGGAGAAACTGTTGCGTCCTCGACGACGAATGCGTCTACAATGTTGGGAACTCTTCTACGCCCTGATATGCCCGCGGCGCGCGAGCTATATCAGAGCAAAAATACTTCCAAGTCTGTAGCTGGAAAGTGTAAAGTGGCTGGTGAAAAAGAGCCAGGAAAAATCGGACAGCTCCAGCCGGAATTTCGCAACATCTGTCGCGATTCAGTAATGCAAGTTGCGCCCGAGCCCGAAGGAAACCGAGCATGCCGTGTATATCGGATGAGTCGCGAGAGACGGAACAACTTAATACCGTTATCCAGGTTGAAAATAATAAAATGTTAGACGCAGAAATTTTATACAGCAGTCAGACCAAACAACTAACGAATTCTTGGCATGACGTTACTCGCAGTGTTTCTTTGCACAACGGTGTGCAAAAGTATTGGCACAATATGAAATTACATGAATTTATTATTATTTTGAAAATGTACGTTCTCACGTGCGGTGGTCCACCTACCGATGATATATAATGTTACCGACGAAACTAAAATTTATAATTGTTAAATATTGTTGGGAAATGGATGTAAATAACTGAGACGCTAATGTATGAACAGAATAACGATTTATTAAAAGCGCGGAAGGACGTCTTCTCTCTACGGAAAACGGACTCGAAGTGAAGGAATAACAGAACTACGGAAAAACCCAAGGCTGCATCGTTTATTACCCAGACCCTTAGGTACGAGAAATACCAGGCCTACGGGGTCCGATGACATCTGGGGTTTCTGTTATTTTAGAAAAGAGAAAGTTCCAGTGTTTCTCATTTAAAGTAAATTCATTTTTGCACACAGCAGTTGCACTAATATTGCTAATAATCTAACAAATATTGTTATAGGACGCGAGCGATAGAATTACGAAAACCTATAGGATACACTTCGCGGTCAATCACGTGAGATCTTCAATCGATGAGTTCTATTTTACACTTGTTACGGTTGGAGACCTTTTGGGTGATAACCCTTTTGGCCCTT
Organism: Lasioglossum leucozonium; assembly: GCA_028454225.1. NCBI lineage: Eukaryota > Metazoa > Arthropoda > Insecta > Hymenoptera > Halictidae > Lasioglossum > Lasioglossum leucozonium. Next base: position 10,772,074 of record CM052216.1, on the reverse strand, counting down.
CCGGAGGATAAGTGTCGGAACAAAGAATGCATTGAGGCACAGGGGGTTTCAGATAGCGCGTTATCTGGATCCGTGGAATCAATTAGAAATATTGGGCCACGAAGGGTTTCGTATGACGGGTTATCGAACCACCTTAGCAATAAATTCTAGAACAAAAAGCCACACATGGCCCTCATCTCTATAGGACCGATTTTGGGGATATATAAGGGACCTAGGCCCTCCTCAAAATCGGGTGACATTAGCATTCTAGAATCAGTCGATATTAATCCACGACGCGAGTAACCTCTCAACAAGACCGGGACTAGTCCTCGTCAAAGCAGCATTCATTTCTTAACCTACAGTAGGTATACTGCGAAGATCGCGATCGGTGCGTAAAAACTGGGAGGCTAGTAATTTCGCGACGAATTTACACTGAACACTTGTAAACCGAATCTGATTAAGAATATATCATTAATTTATTCCAAATATTCGAGTACTTCCTATATTCTCAATCCCTCTCGAAGTTCCAGTCGTTGGCATTCCACAACGATACATCTCTGCCGCTCGAGGTGTATCAACCCATACGAGTCGAGTCAAAAACCCACAACCTCTTATTCCATAGTGGCTACCTGGTGATGAAATAAACACTGACGAATCCGCTAATCCTACCGAACCTGTAGTGGCTATCCGGTGATGAAATAAACATCGGCCAATCTTCTGTCCCCTTAAACACGTAGCGACCCGATGACAGAATAGTCATCTAAGTGGCTATCCGATGATGTAATAAACATCGGTCAGTTCACATCCTAAACACCAATCCACCAATCAGCTCCACCATTCGGCTCGTAACACACTAAACTCACTCTGTTATATACAAAAGAATAATTAAACGAACACAAGAATGTGAAGGATGGTCCAGAGAAACTTTAACCATCAGCTAACCTGCGACGGATTGAACTACTGCAGTGAGATCGTCAGCACTGGTTCCCACAAAGAAACCAAAGAATGAAAAATTAAAGCAAAACTATAGCAGACAAACAATGGACCAAGAAGCAACAAACAAAGAACAAAATGCTGCCGAGAGGATTTGCAAAACGGAATAGGATGTAGCCGAGAAGATAGCGAGAAGGTAGCAGGGAATCCAAGTGCGCAGACCCATCTAAATGATGACGAAAAATTAAGGGAAAAAGGCGCTCACGAAGAATAAAAAATCACGTGCTAACTCCCACCAAAAGTGCCATTCCTAGAACAAAGGTTTGATCTAGCTGTAAAAGGAGGTAGCCCTTCAGGAGATTCAGTTTTACAGTTCACAGTTTACAGTTTTACAATCTGAAGTCAAGCAAGTTAACAATTTATCATTCGGTCAAGAACTCAAACAGCCAACAACAATGTTGTCCAGCGGAGGTTCAGAGCTTCGGTTAGTAACACACTTTGTCTAGAATCAGTGGAGGTGTTGCGAGTGCGAACATCTACTGCAACCATCCACCCAGAAGCCAACCCAGTCGACCTGAGACACCTGGGAACAAAAAACAGCGACTAAAGCCAAACAACGGACAACACCATCAGTTCACCCAAGGAAGATTAAACGAATGTAAGCGGATTAAGAAAAACTAATTAACAAAATAATTTGTAAACCCGAAATTCGTGCATTCTCACAGAAATAGATTTTCTTTGTGCTGTATCTCAATAAGTGGTTAAACGCGAGCGAAATTAAAAATACCACTATTAACTCATATTTTAAGTTCGTTTTAACTCCAAGTGTATCCAATATTTGTGTTTAAGAATATATTTTATTTGTTTTAAAATTAAATTGCTAACAGTCAGTTTACAACCAGCTTCGACTTTATCCAAACAAGTCCTGAATCATAAAAAGCCCCTTACCAGTCTTGAAGTAAGGCTGCGATCACAGTAGTTCCGACTTCGTTCGACGTCCGCACACGCACGAGCGTTTCGAATGCCTCGGGAGGCATGTGTCGGTGCCCGATATCGGATGGAACGATCAGGGACTGCGGCAGCCGAACCTTTTCAAGTGCTTCGAGAGAGGTCTCAATAGGACCCAACCCATGGGACAACCGACGTAAGACAACGATCGGAGGAAAATCCAATCATTTTGTTTTTCATCCGACGCGTCGGAAGTGTACAAGTTTCTATAGTAGAAATCCGACATCGGGCCACTGCGAGCACATCGGCCGACGAAATCGTCTGTACCGGCCACCAACAGATGCCTCCCGAGGAATTCGAAACGCTCATGCGTGTACGACGAAGTCGGACGTCAGACGAAGTCGGGTCCACTGTGATCGTACCCTAAGGTCTTCAAGTCCCGAACCGAAGCCGTTGTATGCAGGTAGGTTCGAAACTACCTTCAATCCTAATTAATCAATATTCATAAAGGTCTACTTCGGACATAACAATATATTAGGGCAGACCTTATTTTCTCGACCTTCGAATTTTTTTGGTCAAGCGTAAATAAGGTCTACCGTAGTGCACATACTATGGATGCACACAGGTCCGCAGCACACTTATAATCAGAGTCGCTAGATGAGGAGAGGCAGCACTAAATGAAGGGAAAAAGTTACCCTCTCTATGCCAGTTCCGGACACATGCACAATAGCAACCTGCTATCAATCTACTACGAATCTGCCATCAATCTGCTACCAATCTGGTATTAATCTGCTACTAATCTGCTACGAATCTGCTACTAATCAATCGCGTGATATTGTAACACATGCACGACAGAGATGAAACGCTTCACGTGACCGCGGCGTGGGGGGATAGCGTCGATGGAAGGGGAAGGTAGAGTGGGGACACAAGTCTTAAACTTGTGACTCTGTTTCTAACTAAACAGCGAATTTTATGCCTTTACGACAAAACTGACAATGAGTGGATGAAATTCAAAACAATCGCACGACCTCCGTCGTTTTTCTTGAACATTGATAATAATTATTTTGTTTTTGATCCACTTTTGGTTTTGTGTTCAGCGACATCGGAGACACGTTTGCGTTATCCCGTAATTCTTCTATAGAGGGTGTTTCACTTAAGTGTGACCTGCAGAATATCTCCTTTAATTTTGACAATGTGAACAATTTTTTGTGAAATTCAAATGGTATCAAGTGTATATAAAGATGTAGAGGGACTTTATCATTCATTTTTTCAAGATTATTTCAAGGTCACTTCCATGTTTTTCAAATGGAACCATATTTTTGTTTCTATATTATAAAAATACAGTAAAAAAAATTAACTCTGCATATGGTTGCAAAAATGAACAACTTTATCAGTATATTAAAATAGTTTTGCAATTGTGCGTATTATTATTTTTGTCGACTGTGTTACGGATGACGAACAGTGGTTTAAGATCATCTCTGGCAGGAACCGTCCTAGATAAAAGCACAGATCCACCTTAGATAAAATATGTTTAGTCTAAAACCAAACATACGCACGACCAACTGGACATCGATGAGACACGATTGTTATTGAAAGATACTGACAAGGACGATCCGTTCTTTCCGAAAGTTCTGACAAATACCACCTGTCGTTACAAGGGTATATAAAGCCTTGCATTTCTGTACTCGTGGGCTAGTAGTTCTGTAGTCACGAATCGTGTCGCGTCGTGCTATATCTCGTAGAATCGACCTCCAGTGAGATCGGGCTAAAGTCCCCTGCGATCAAAGATAACCATGTAGATTCCGCGAGTCTGTGTAAAATCTGTTAAGCTTTTAAAGTCGTTCCGAGACCCCCACATTGCCAGTGCGTCAAAACCGAGCACTTTACTTAGGTAACACTATTTCAATTCAATCTATTCAATTCTATCGCGACATTTACACAAATGTAACGAAGTCTCTATTATAGAATATACTTGTATTTTACCGATAATTCAGTAGAACTTATTAAACCCACAATTATCGTCCAGTATGTTCACCCGTCATTTAACTATTACACACACGCTCACTATTCATTCATGCATCAATCCCTACACTATATTCATCTACAACAAATCCCAACCTGATCATTACCACCACGTCATACAAATCACCGCCGACACCAAACCAGCGGAACTTTTCAAAATCAAAGCATTAGCCCACCAATGCATTAGATAGAAATACCTCAGACGGACGGCAATTTTTGAATGCAAAAAATGTCAGCGACTCGGCCACGCAAGTAAAAACTACGCCCTGAATTACAGGTGCGTAAAATGTGCCCAGTCATACGAATCAGGAAAGTGTACAATGCAGACAGAAGCAGAGGAGCGCTCAGATGCGCCAACTGTAATGAAACGGGACGCCCAACTTTATACAAGGGCTGCCCATTCATAAAATTCGTCCTACACAAAAAAAGCCATCACCATCAACACCCACCGCACCACCTAAAACAGAATACGGACCATAGCCACAACAGTACGAGAGAACCTCTCGTACAGTCAAGCAGCAATTCGAACGCCAACGCAATCCTCTCCTCCAAACCACGCAAACACCCAGGGAATATGTCACTCAACACATACCTCCACCACCTACCGAAGATGAAGACAACCCGACCACCTAACCGAGACAACAGCAACATCTATCATGGATTCAGGACCTCAAAAACGAACTAACCACACTACTTAACTATCAGCTATAGACCACAACATCCAAAGTAGCCACGAACACTGGAAAAACAGAATTTATACTGAACTCCTTATTTACCAGCTAAATGGCTCCTACGACTACTCACAAACAACATATCAATAACGCCAGAAGACTAGACCTGCTTCAGTTCATACAAACGCACAATCACGACGTGCTACTGCTATCGGAAACCAAGCTAAACGAAAAGTATCTCATCATCAGGACGGACCGTCCCAATTCTTTAAAAGGGTTGACAAAAAACCAATTTACAACAAACAGAAACCTATCCTCCACCTTCATCTAATTTAACGACAACAATCTGTCCAGTAATCCAAAACCCACCGCTAACCAAGCACACCTGTTCTGCAACCCTTGATTTGTCACATACATCCTCAACCACCTCCTAAACAGAATGTCAAGCGACCTCGACAACATACCATCCACAATCCTCAGACACCTCCTAAAACAAATAACAATAGACCTGACAATACTGTTCAACAATGCATTAAACCACCACTATTTCCCAAAAGCCTTTTTTTATGTGAGGAAATGCGTTACGCATACCCCGGCTCCCCTAGGGGAGTGCTAGTCAGCCCGAGGTATACTCATTAACACCTCACACCCACCTCTAAGCTATGGAGGGGGTGCCCGGATCACGCGAGTATTCAACAGGCCACCCTCTCGCTCTCATTCCATCCCGTGGCGAGGGGATAACCTCCCCCACTATCCTATACTAAGCGGACACCGGGCGGTATGGGACTCGCCTTTCCTAGGACCGCCGAAATGGGCTTCGTGAGCTTCAGTTTGGTCCGCCCGCACCCCCCGGCGTCGGCGTGCCCCACTCGGAGTGGGAGACCCTTGAGTCCCCTCTTGAGGGCCATCGACCATGCGGGGAAACTACTCGCGCCGTCCCAACCTCCACTCCCCTCCGCCGCGCCGTCTGGAACGACCTCTTGCTCGCGATCATGTAGTCGACCATACCGCGAGCGAGAGGTCCTATTCCTCCCCCGCAGCTGTAACAACACGATGCGCCGTGTTCACCTTGCTGCAGTGGAGACACTGCTCAGTTGGCTTTCTCCCCATCCTGTGCAGGTACTCTCCGAAGCAACCGTGATCGCAGAGCATCTGCGTGAGGCGGAAGGTCAACCTTCCTCGCCTTCTGCACCAAAGGACGAGGAGGCAGGTCTCAACTGTCGCCCCCATCGGGTCAAAGTATCCGCCCGGGCCTGGCGTTTCCGCACCTCGACCTCCTCTAATTCCTCTGCTACGAAATCCTCCCCCGGAGGCCAGTGGCCGGAGTGCGGAGCAGGCGACATGATACATCGTCGCCTGCTCCGCCGCCATCAAATAAAAGGGTGGAATCGTGGCGAGGCAGCCAGCCACCTCCGTGGAGATGGTACGGTATCCCTGTATGGCCCGCGGGGCCAGTCGGCGTGCACTCTTTCCAACAGCGGGACACTGCGTCGACTGGCCTCGTGCGAGCGGTGCCACACGGGGGGCCCATACCCATAGCCGGGTGGCAATGAGGTGAAAATGATCTTCGAAACGCGAATACATCTCTGTCGCGAAGCTATTCCCTGACCACGGAGATAAGGGGGCCACCTGAAAATGCTCCAAGGCCCCCACTATTTCCTTCCAGGGCAGGAAGTTGAACGCGTTGGATATATCCCACGACACCGCAATCAACACCCTGCCCTGGAGGATAGGCGTTTAATGGAGGAGGCGCAGACGCTCCAATGCGTCAATTGTGGACCACAACTTCCGGAAATCATACGGGTTTTGGCTGAGGTGGGGACCACACCGTGACAGATGCTCAACGAGACTGGCAGCTATAATTCTTTCGAAAAACTTACCTACCTCGTCAAGCAAACAAACCGGCCGGTATGCAGAGGGAGGCTCACTATTTCCCCAAAGCCTGGAAACGTGCTAAGGTGCTACCCATTAGCCTAACAACCAGCATTAGTAAAGTTTACGAGGCAATAATCAACTCCCACATAGACCACTTCTGCAGATCCAATAGCACTATCCCAGACCACCAATTGGGCTTTTAACACAAACACTCAACCACGCATGCTATCTATAAACTCTTGTCAGACACCAACACACTTATACCAACCGGTCCGTTTGTTAGCGCAGCCCTTCTACATTTAGAGAAGGCCTTCGATTCAGTCTGGCTGAATGGCCTATTATACAAGCTACACAAAAAACACTGCTCCACCTGGCTCATATACCAAATCTGGGACATGGTTAAGGACGAAACGTTCCACATATGGGACAGGAACTAACTCTCCTCCTAAGAATTCCTAATCAGCGAAGGTCTGCAGCAAGGAACGATCAACTCCCCCATCCTTTTTAAACATATACCTAAGCGACCTACACAGACACTTTGTAACGTGTCCGGTTCGTCGGGCGGATTAGTTCGCGGCGGTTCCTCCTTCTGACCGAATAGCTCGCCGAGCCAGGGTTTGCTTGACGGCGAAGAGGACGGACAGTGCGCGAAAGAAGCGGTGTGAAGTTACAGTAACGAAACACGTGTGTTTTTACCGGTGTTCGCTGTGCTCGGTTCTGCGTTTACGGGGTGCCCGAAAAACGATAAAACGGTTGTGACGCGGTAATCTTGCCGGACCTGGTGCACGGCGGAAATCACGGGAGTTGTGTCGATCGCAGCGGATGCCTTGATCCCCCTGCCATGAATCGGGGTTTTCGGATCCTACGAAGCTGGTGCCCCGACGAAGGTTTACCGGGCGGCGAGGCCTCCCGTGGCGGTTCTACGGCAGCGAGGAGGATGATGCCACCAGGTCGAGCCGACTGATCATCCAGGTCTGCCAGAGATGTGCCAGGATACAGCCTGGGCTTCCAGATCGGGATGTTGCCCTCTCTGCTACGATGTGGATGCAGCCACACCGGTGGGAACCAGGATTTCTCCCGACGACGAGAGTTCCGATGTAGAGGACGGGCTCGGTATCGAGAGCGTGATAAAATCGACTGGGACTAGTATCGAAATACTTATGGAGAGTGTGCGCAGCATGTTCCTGGGGTGATGCCCAGTCGAGGAAAGGAGAGTTTGGCCGCATCGGCAGCGCCTTATATAGCCCGTGGTTGGTGGTGAGATAAGGCAATGGGGGAGGTGTTTTACGGGAGTTCCTGTGTCGTCGTGTATCCGTTTCGTGTAAATTCGGCATCCGGTACCCGCCAAATGCAGTTCGTAGACGAGAGAGGCAGTGCAGTGGCGTCGGTTTTGGCGCGAATGTTTCTAGGCGCGGTGCGGTCGGTTTGGCGACGTGATTCGGCATCTCTCGGTCCTCATCGGTGATGCTCGGTACGCGGTAAGCTCCTCTATCCTAACTATCGCCGACGTCCTAATTGTCTACACAACCAGCAATAAAGCAAAAACAACACGCGACAACCTCGAAACATTAGTAGAAAAAATCAACCATTACTACATACCATGAAATCTGAAACTAAACCCCAATAAATGTGAAAAAATCCTATTCAAAAAACCACTCACTCGTCAACCTCTTCTCAAAAGCGAAGACGGGCAGTAAAAACTTCCAAAACCTCACCACAATCCCCGGCACCAATAACAAAGAACCCATCTCTCATAAGAATCAACATCGACTACCTACTACGTGGCAATAACCACATCGACATCCAAATTGACAAAGCCAAAACTGCATTCCGAACCAACAGCAGAATCTTTTACAATAGACACCTAACCAACAGAAGAAAAGTAATCCTTTACATGCCCATCATAAGACCCATCTTAACCTACTCCGCTCCCATCTGGTGGAACTGCAATCATACAGTTATAGAAAAGTTACGCTGCTTTGAAAGAAAATGCCTAAGAGTCTGCTTAAGGCTGAACCGATCACAAACACTCCAACTGGCAATGTTACATCAGAAACAAAACCCTTATAGGATAAAACCGAATTATCCAGAATCGACTCATTTATTGACAAGCTCGCCAGAGACTATTTCAGCATTCTCCCACACATAGAAAACGCCATAATCCAATCATTCGCTACACAAGACGATACCACCACACTAAGACAGCTAACAACAGGATACATCTCTCCCCAGGCCTTCACCCAATGCGACAAGCTCGGCATCATCCAAGAAGCCAATTACATAAACTTATTATACTTTGGCGGCAGTTGAAGTGTGTGAGAGAGAGAGGAGGAAAAGGAAAGGAGCGTTTCGTCCTAGGCCCGCTAGAGGACTCATCGGCAAGGCTATCTAGCGGGCCCTGCCTTAGACGCTGGGATACTAGAACGCGGTTGAGGACAGTATATATAGGAATCGATGGTGGATCGAGTACTAGCGGGAAAACATTGACCGTTTTGTCCCTCTGTTGGCGGGCGTAGGAGGCAGCCGCCACAATACCACTGGAGACGAAACAAGGCCGATAAAATAATCGCATTCAACAATAATAAATTTCAATGCTTAAGATCAATTCTCAAAACTGACTTCGAAGACTTCCACAGATTAAACCTCGGAAAATACTGGTGGCTATTACCCAGCGATATCCACATAAATGACCTGTATAACCGCAGAGCACGATCGCTCCGCCCACACTAATCCTTAGCTGTAAGTACATAACGGCCCGCAATATTAGCATACAACATAACTTAATATAAAGCACCCAGCCCATCCCATAACCTATTTATTTGTACATTCAAACCCTGCCTCCCCCGTTTGTTAAGTTTTTCTTCTCGTTATATTCGTTATATCCTTTTTCTCTAGTATAATTACTCTTAAGTCGTATCACATAAGCTACAAAGATAAATAAAGACCGCACATGGAGTTTCTGTTACCCTTTTCTCTATGTTATACGAACCCCCGACTGACTAAAGTTAAGATCTGTTACTCCGTACATACTGGGAATGTTATTATATAAAGCGAGACACTCCAAAGACCATCTATCTAGAAGAAACGCATGCGAGCATTCAACTAGATAAACACCGGAATACGTGTCTGGTATTTTTTTTCTATGTTTGTTACTACCTCCATACACTAAAGATTGTACCTAACTATAACAATAAACATGTTTATTAAAAAAAAAGTTAGGTGTTCGACTGTGGACGTGCTTATACTAGGTTCGCGCCCGGCATACGTTTACTTTTTTTATCTGTTAGAAGACGTATTAAGTACGTCTGAAAGGTCGTCTTTAAGACGTATAAACGTCTTCCGAATGTCTTCAGAACAACCCATCTTACAAAACTGTACATCTTAAAGACGTTTTTGGACGTTTTTTGCACGTTCTTAAGACGTCTTGTAGACGTACAGTTTTGTAAAATAAGCCGTTCTGAAGACGTTCGCAAGACATTCAACAACAGACGTCTTTATGCTATCTGGGTAGTTACACCACTAGGTAGGATTCCATAATTTCGATTTGTTTCCAGTTAACGGACTCATAGTACTACCTCGGTTCTGGCATGGCTATGATTTAGATACCCAGTTTAACTGGCGGAGAAGCGATTCTTTAAATGGCCCTTTTTAATCTGAAAATGTACAAGACAACGGGGTAGAGGAGAGACTGTGCAGTCCGATCGCGGGAGTAATAACGATTTGAACGGGAGCTCACAAAGGGAGCAAGTAAATTGCGGAAAACGGTATACGGGACTTTCGTTTCATTTTGTGCGGAACCTCGGCGCGGCGGCTGGGAAGTCAGCGAAAAAAAAAGAAGAGGTGGATTATTCATTAATTCCGGAGCGGTTGTTCGCGGGTCTTAAGAGTTGCTCGGAACTTATTAATGGTGCAGACGCGGACGAACGATGCACGATCATCTCTTTTGCTCCCTTTAATCGGGCAACGTTTGGCCACGTACAAGAAAGTTTCGAGCGTGTTCGATGGTGTCGATTGATCCATGCCCCGGACTCTACGAAGATTCATTTTCATTGCCCGGTCGAGATAAAATGCGACAAAACTTCTCAACGATATTTAAGTCTGTTCCTTTTAACATTATTGTATCGCTTTGACACATACTGGAAAAGAGCTCTCTGCTTCTCTCTCTCTCTCTCCCTCTCTCATAGTCGGTTGCTCTTTGCACTTCGTTTTCCGGAAATATTGGCCCCAGGATACCTTTGATGCACTTTAAAGGCCGAACCCGGACAACGTTGCAAATTTCATGGCGTACAAAGAGCTCCGCGAGACGGCCAAATGAAATTTGCAACTTAAATCGCGCCAGTAATTTGTTTACCGTAAATATTCGCGAGGAGCAGGAGGTCGTCTATCCGACATTCTTTTATTCACCGGTTTCTCTCATTTCCGTTTTTGAGCAGCTTACGAACGTTGAAAAATTTACTTCGATCTCGCGTGCAGTACGCTTCGATTTGCACACCGAATTTGATTTGAACCTCGACATTTCTCGTGTTACTGTATTTATAAATTAAACGCAGAGTGTTACAGTGGAGCTTCGATTATACAAACTGATTGGGACCGAAGTGATTCGTCTAATCGAACAGTTTTAACTTTTAAATGTGATGTATACAATATCAATCAAAATATATATGCGTGTACAGGGTGTCAAGAAATGATGCGTAACAACCGTCACAGCGTGATTATACGCCTTAGGATCGGCGAAGATCTGTTAAAAAATTGGTGCATAATTGACCTTGACCGACTTTCTCAAGGTGAAATTTTTTATGATTGTTTCGTACTCTACTTGTCAAGAGAAGTAAACTTCTCGACGGAATCATGGATAAAAAATTAACCGTTCTCTTGAAAATGAACAAATTCGGATAATCGAGTCTAATTCACCTTCATTACAATACAAACACCAAATGTTAACAGTTATCCATCACTGGATACCGAAGATTGGAAAAAATGACTTTCATGAATTTCAGTTCGTTACATCGTATCATCTAAAATATTCATTAATGTACTGAGCAGTAAGTAGAATACCAATTTTATTTGACCAATCAGTTTCTGTTGATCTGTGTCGAACATTGCACTATAGGCCTGGCATTTATAACTACTAATAACAGGGCATCGTATAAGGGGTCACATATGTACATCTAGGCACGGAAAAATGTCGATTAACACCATGATCGATTCAACTGTGTGAAACTGAGCCGAAAGTGAAATGATATAAATTATATTATTTATTTACACTTCCTGGTAAACCATGAATATCCAGTAAATGGTATTTTGTTACTTAAGTTATACTAACCTAGTATAACTAGATTATTTTGAAAATGACAGTTGAGTGATTTAAATTTTCACTGATATCTTGTGTTAACCGTAACAATGGAAGTAACTTCTATGTACAACATTCCTTATGAGTAATGTACTCGAGGGTAAAAGTCAGGGCCGTTTTATCTAATAGGCACCTTGTACACACCTAGTGCCTAAGGCCTGTGAACACATAATTCATCAAACAAAAGGAGCAGAACAGCCACGACAGTCTATATCTGCAACGTTAAGATCTATGAAAATAGAATTGATTAAAAAGAATGTCAGATATATTTCAAAGTTGAATATCACGTTCATTAGAGCTATTGTACAACAAATTTTATTTTTCATCTACTCGTGCCAACTATTTATAGATTTCAGCATCATTGTTTGTAAATAATGAAGATTTTAATTATAAATTCTTAAGTATAAATAATTAATTATGAATAATTAAGATTTTACAGCATGTTTATAGGAATTTCCAAAACTGGCGTGCTCAATAACTGAAAAACTAATCAACTTGAATTTGTAACACTGAATCACAATTTTAACTTAATTTCTTATTTGTAATATTTTTTTCTTAGGATAACCAATTGATTATCTTATAAAAAAGGCATACTTCCTTAAAAAGTCCAGAAATTTACTTTTTCTTAAACGTTGGTTTGGTACCAGTAATACTAATCCATGTGTTTGTAATAAATGAAATTTTAATTCAATTTAACCTTATACAGGGTGAAAATTGTAAAGCGTTGCAGACGAATATCTCTGAAAATATTGACTATACGCAAAAATGTTTCAAATAAAAGTTATTCACTACGGAGGGGGACATCATGTGGTGGGACTTTTATTCTTCCCGGTGGACACTCCAAAGTGAGGTGAAGGTCAACATTCTTTGTTTAAATGGAATGATGTGTTTTTTTCTCCACCATCGAATAGTATGTTTTAAAGGTCAACTCAAGATCATTCAACGTCAAACTTGTAGGGGAATGCAGAAAAGGTGTGATCGTTTTGTTTGTACTTTACTTCGTGCCTTCGAACTTTCGCACCAAAACAATAACACGTGTTCAATATCAGCATTACTCAGGACAACATCAAAGTCATTATCAATGAAATAAAAACAAACGTATTTATGTATTACTGTGCTCTTCTGCAAGATAGTCAGTTCATTTATTTTTATATTTTCATTGCTATTCGTGTTAAGGTATCCTTCGCTGAACGATAGTACTTAAATAAGTGGTAAAAATGGAAATGTATCAAAATTGTTGTGACATGTCCATGCTACTAGGAGAATGCAGGAAAAATTACAGAGTGGCTGCTAATTTGTATGCACAACGCTACACAAATGACCATTAAAATCGCATATGGCATTTAAAAGACTAGAACATCGTTTTCTCCGTTCAGGTTCTCTGCAAGTGAAAAGAAATCGACCTCAAAGTGTGACTAACGATAACGTCGCTACTGATATATTGGCACGAATTAACGTGGAACTTCATGCAAGCAGTAGACACATTGCAAGAGAACGTGGATTTAATCAGACAACTGTATTGAACATTTTACATTCCAACAAGTTCCATCCATACCACATAACGTGGCATCAGGATTTCTACGGACACGATTTCGTCAAACGGTCGAACTTCTGCAATTGGATTCATCAGAAGATAGTTGAAGATGTTTCGTTTTTATCTTTATGTAATGATATTTGGTCCCCTCAGGGTTTCAAATCCATTCCACCACCTCTCCCTTTACCAATCCTCAACTATCGCCTAATTTCCAATTTCAGCGGGACCTACTTTTTATTAAGGTGGGTTCCGAACCACCTATTTTGCCAACAACACGTGAAACGCACCCAGAGGGTCACTTCCCGGCTTTTTACCGAGCGGTCACCCATCCTAGGTGCGTCCCCCGCCCTACGCCGTTTAACTTCGGTGATCGAACGAGAACCGGTATTTTCAGCGAGGCAATGGTCGTTGACTTGTTTCGTTTTTATCTAACGTCCTATTTTAAAGCAACATTTATAAATACTGGCAATATTTCAAAATCCATGGACCCTGAATGCTGGTGCGGCATTATCGAAAATTTTGTCATTGGCTCGCACTTTTTCGGAGGATGTTCAACTGGGTAAGGTTATGTTAACTCTCTACACATAGTACTATCCCAATTATGTGAAGAAGAATCTTTAAATAAAAGGCGCGTTATGTGGATGCAACATGACGACGCGCCTCCGCAGTATGCACTATGCTCTCGAACAGCAATAAATGAAATCTTTGCCGAAAAGTGGATAGGTTGAGAGGTCCTGTACCCTGGCCATCTCGTTCGCCGGATTTAACACCACTTCACTACTTTCTATGGGGTCACATTAAAAACTGCGTAATGTTCATTAAGCCTACGATGTGTGAAAACACGAAAGTCAGAATACGCGAAGCTTGTGCTAAGACAAATGTTGAAATGTTGAGCAAAGTTAGAGCATCATTTAAACAAAGAATTGTTAAGTGCATCGAAGTTAAAGGTAATCATTTTGAACACATACTAAACTAATGTACAAATAAAACGATCACACCTTTTCTGCATTCCCCTGCAAGTTTGACCTTGAGTCATAGGTCATTGAACTCATTTTAAAACGCACTGTTTGATAGTAGATAAAAAATACATCATTCCATTAAAAAAAAAGAAGTTGACCTTCACCTTACCTTGGAGTGTCCATCGGGAAAATTTAAAATCCCACCACCTGATGTCCACCTTGGTAGTGAACAACTTTCATCTGAAACATTTTTGTGTATAATCAATATTTTTGGAAATATTCGTCTGTAACGCTTTATAATTTTCACTCTGTATGTCAACGTTGTTTAATAGTTTTAAACATTAGGAAAATATTTCGTACACAGGTTTTTAAATGTTCTCTGAATGTCCTGTTAACGTCCTGAATATGTCCAGCCGGACGTCCACAGGACATCCATAGGACGTTCCGCGTTCTAACTGTGGCCTTTGTGGGATTTTTCTGGGTCTTATCTGGGACATATGGAGGTCAGCTGAATGTCTCTGAGACATACGAGAAGCTCTGCACGGACGTTCGGCTGCTATCTCGGAAAAGAAGAAAAATGAAAATGCAGCAATTGCAAGGGAATGGTGAAAGTTGTCTAATATTTGCTACTTTTCTGTAAACTGTGTGTATCACGCGATTCTATTATCGCAGGCGAAGTATAAGAATAGCCCTGACATTCATCGTATTTTCGTGGCCCAACTTTTCTGGGGCGGCAACGCTCTATTGCCGTTATCGTGTCACCAGCAACGTTTTCAACAGAGTATGCAACGAAATATCGCACCGTTCGCACGTTGAAAATCATGATCGCAAATTGAATAACAATGTGTTCAAAAATATTTTACGCTTCATATAAATAGACCGCATTTGTAGAGAGAATTATATTTATTTATTTATAGAAAGCAGTTTGTGTAGTTGTATTTATCTCAAAACGATAAAAATTGTTTAGCTTAAAAAAATGACAAAGCTCTATTTATTTAAATTTTGCGCATTTTTTAACACAACATGTGCTTGGACAAAGAAATTTATGTAATCAATTTCCATGTAAGCGACTTCATATTTTTAATAATTGTAAAATGAGAAGTATAAAAAGTGTCATTCGACCCCTCGTGATAGGTTTAGTGTTAAATAAAGATATAAACTGCCATATTTCAACTGTTAAATAGGGATGAACATACTGTACCATGTGCTGATCGGCCATCAGGAGATGACAGTGAGAAACTTGTAGGGACCACGTAATATCTCTTTCCGCGCTACAGGACCGGTCCAAACAGGTTCCGACTCTCGCCAGAACCTCCGCGTAAGAGTGGGGCCTTCCTGCGCCCCACTGTCGAAATCGCTGCCATCTGTTGATGGACGATCAGTACCCTCGCATGAATTTATATTTTTTACTTTTCCTATCATTTTCAAGCGTCCTTAAGGCGCTGGAACGGTAGCATGGTGTGCACACACACCACTAGGTCAACCGTATACGTACATGGGGATTGCAAGGTTCCAGGAGGCCAGTAATCCTGCCTCACTAATGCAAAGTTAAGACTTCTTAGTAGTCCCAATCGCTAGATGAAAGATAAATCTAGGGCGCGATCTTCGCGAAATGGCCCAATTTTTACGTTTTCGGGGCGTAAATTGCATTATTCGACAGCATGTAGCGGAACCGCGAG
>CM052216.1:10718028-10756024 GCA_028454225.1 Lasioglossum leucozonium | reverse complement strand
AACTCGATCGCCACCGAAATAAACATAAAATAGGGAAATCCTACATTAATATATTATTTTCACTATATTAAAATTATTAGTGAAAAATATCAATTTAATTTAGCTCCTGTCTTGCAATTGATGCGCAAACTGCTTATTTTGCATAAAAATCTGGAGTCTAGTTATCATAAAGGATATGTTTTGAAAAATGATCAGTGTTCTTATAAGGAATGTATAAAATTTCGATGTGTAGGATTAATAACAACACGATATATTTAATGGCCAGAAAACAATATAAGTTCATTAAAATATGGTCTTTTGCTGTTAGCAGCATTATTTTTTTCTTTATATATATAATTGTATCTAATTTTTATGTACAAATTAATAATACATTTAATCAAGTGTATTCTATGATCATTTAGTGGCATTTGATCATTCGTATGTTCAAAATTAAATATCTATCTATTAAATTTCTTCTTGTAATACTCATTGCTTCAGTAAATCCAACTGAATCATCAGTTTCTACTTGTATTACTGCCGAACTTGTCTAAAATAATAATATTATCACAAAATGAGTGTTATTTCAAATAAAACAGTGTATAAAGTAAAAGTTTTACGTTATGGCTATCTAGACAAACAGAAGATGAAGGCTCTTCAGTTGATATTTCTTCACACACATTAATATTTTCTTCCTGTGTAATTTCGGGAAACTTTACCTATAAATATAAATACATTTATTAATGTAACATATTGCAATGCATGGTATAGTGTAAAAAGCTCAAAAAATATGACATACATATAGTATAGCATTCTCCTTCAATCTTACGCATACTAAAGATGTTTTATCAAAATCTTCATCTCTAAAATGAACTGAACATACAGACGGATATTTTGCTACAACTGCATTTTGGAGTCCTATTATGGTGACTATTTAACCACAATTGGTGTTTCATAGGACATTTGGGAAATCTGAAAATTAATTATAAAAAAACTGCTGTTCCATAAACTGCTGTTCCATAAACTGCTGTTCCATAAACTAAAACATGCAATAAAAGTCTTTCAAGTTTTACTGTATTTTACTGTTACTTACGTATGAAAAGTAATTTTCATTTTTTCCTCTAATTCTTCTTGTTTACTACTCTTCGTCGATGATCTATTTGTGCATCTTTTCACAATGCACAGTGGCATTTTTATAAATTAATAACAAAAAAAAAATGATGCCACAATACTTTACAAAGCAGTACCGCGCGTGTACCGGTGTACCACGACCGCGTGTATCCAGTGTATCCTACAGACGCTACACTAGTATTTAAAGTCGCCTATCGAGCGCACCACAGTGTGCGCCATGCAAGATGGCCGACAAGTTGGTAGCCCTTCCGTCTTTTGAACCACCCCCTCAGAATCGTGCACAGTCATTTAAGTCCGTGATAGCGTCGTAGAAGAGGAAGGTAGAGTGGGGTGATAAATCTTAATCTTGCGACTCTGATTATAGTGCAAGATGTTAATCACATCTAGTTTCATTTGATTCATATGCTAAGAGGTTAATGCACGAACAATGATTTAATCAAAGAAAATAGAAAGCCCAATGTACTATGCGATACGCTATCAGAATATATCGGGTGATTCATGAGAAACAGAACACCTAAATTGCTCCGTTAGGCTAGAAAATAGAAGAAAATTTTTGAGAGAGAAGTTGTACTGTTAAAGCAGGCAAATATGGTGATATAAAAGAATGTTCTGGTTGTTACCATTGGCACCATATATTTATAACCTCATAGTGTTGTAGCTGATGTCAAGACGAGTTCAATTATGTGGTATACTATGACCTTCATAAATAGGTATAGTTTGACTACTCTGTTCGATCAACGGAAATTTAATTTCTTAAGCCATTATAGGTCTCATAACACGTATATCGTTAGCGGAAGGTGATCTCTAACAGTACGCAAACAAGATTATCAACAAACTTACGTTTTTAGAAGAAACATTGCTCATATTTTTAGAAGATATTCCTTTAGATATTCGTCGAGTAATGAGGTACCAACATGATGGCTGTCCCGCTTATTCTTCACGTACTGTAAGAGAATTGCTGAATAATAAATTTCCAAATTGCTGGATACGACGTAATGGACACATACTATGGCCAGCTTGTCTACCCGATTTAATTCCTCTTGATCTTTTTGTGGGGTACACTCGCAGATGATGTATATCGTGATCAACCGACTACACCGGAGAACGTGCAAGAAAAAATAATTAGATCTTGTAAATCAATTTCAATAGAAACAATTGGAAGTGCAATCGATTGCCTTGCAAAACGTTTAAATGTTTGTGCTACTGCTAAATTTAATCTCAATCTAATTTAACTCAAATAAAATGATTGCGCATTTTGCAGTTATCATTGCTTTATCATAAATGTTATAGTTCAAGGTCATTTGAAGGTCATAGTGTACCACATTATTGAGCTCGTCTTGACATCAGCTAACACTGTGAAGTTAAAAATATATGGTATCATTAAAAAATCATCAATGACCTTCAAAATGCCTTCAAAATTACAAGAATCAGAACATTTTTTTATATGTCCATATTTGCCTCCTTCAACATTACAACTTGTCTTCTATTTTCAAGCGCTAACGGTGCTATGTAGGTGTTCTGTTTCTTGCGAATTAGCCGGTATTTATACGTTACAGTAATGACTACTAATTGTAGAACAGTTATATTATTATAGATCCGATAACAGAGTCGTTAATTTCACTTGCAAATGAATCGAAGCTGTTCACGCGGACAATTTTCAAGTAACAGGTAAAATGCTCACATACATATTCACGTCGAAACGCACTATTAAAGTGTACGCTTACCTTCCATTAAAACGTTTAATCCCTCGTGTGCCAAGAATGCTCACTGAATTCTTTCTCCGAGAGGTTTCATATTTTATCAGCCATTATAAATGGATTGTACTTGCGGTAAGATTCAGTACCACTTAAAGAACGGGGGTGTAAAGTGATTTCCCAGTTTCTCGAGAGAAATACTAAAAGATTCGCTAATTCGTTCCGTGTTGTATATCAATTCGTTCCGTGTTAATTAAAATCTGAAAGTAAGACGAATAAGAGAAGTACGGTCGGTATTACAGTTTTCTATCGATATAAAACGACGATGTTTGTTTCGCAACAAGAAAATCTCTATCCCCTCTTCTTTTTTATGTTGTCCGATCGACAGTCTCGTTATGTCATGTTCTATCCTTTTCGGACGAAAGATACCGCAGCTCAGCCGATCATGCGTGCAAACCAAATTGTTTAAAAATAAATATTAAAAATAAACATCTACTAACAAACTATTATACATACACTTCAATTAGCACAATGATCAACCTACTCCTCACTTTCAAGGTGTGGCCTCATGTTCGCATATTATAAAACATTTACAAAATAGCATATTAATAATAGCAACGCCCAAGGTGGACGACTACTATCCTTAAGTGACTTACTACTTGTTCCGTCGCGCAGGAACAGTTTCACGTGTTTTTCCTTCGGAGATTATTTGTGGCACATTCGTGACTGAGAACAATCGGGCTTATTGGCGCTCGGCGACCAGTCGAGACATCTGCTAATGTTTGGTTTTCTACGGTTTCAAGTGTCATAAATTTCGTCCCTCCGAAGGACCGCCGCGACCGTTAAGAAGAGTCAAATTTCCGAGACCCGTCGTCAACCGAGTTATCTATGTATCTCACTCTTCCTTCCCAAGGCCTCATTCGGAGCCACAGGAAGGAGGCCTAAACAGTCAAGAGTGCGCTGATTGAGAAATGCAACTTCGGCAGGAACCAATCAGTGCATTTTTCTTTCTCATCGCGATAGGACTGAAAGTCGAGTTCGCTCAGTTGAGCTCTACGCTCCAACGCCGTGACACTTTACAGTCCTCGGGTAGACAAATACAACGCACGAGCCGTTGTCTTGTCTAATACTCATAATAACTGTGACGTTTTGTTTCGTTGTTTAACGATTCGTATAACCGCGGTAAATTCCGCGTCGTACTTTTTATATTCTCTCGCGTGCGGCGGCGTATAAGGCAGGACCTGCTAGATCAGCCTTACTGATGAGTCCACTAGCAGGTCCGGGACAAAACGCATTCGTTACGTACTTCATTGTCTTGCGAATCGATAATTGTCTTTTGCGCCATATATCACATTATCGTTAGAACTAGTTGCCCAATATTAATTTGGCGGGCACAGATCCGGTACATTCGCGACACACGCGACGCGACAAAACACTACTGGAACAGTTACTCTATTACACTGAATCAAAATAATATTGGTACACTTCTTAAAGGACCGTAGCTTTTTACTATTGGACCATACGACTTGATGAAATTCTCAGAATATTTACAATTGGTACACATAAAAAAGGTATAAATAACAACTGTTATTATTTTCTATGAACTTTGACCAATTGCAATTTTATTTTGATTCGCTATATACGTACAACAAAGTGAACTGTCTGTGAGCGAAACGGAGTGACAACAACATTCGTGCTATACATATGAGGGCAGTGTTGCCAGATTAAGACCTGTCTCCCACTGTAGCCTTCCCCTACTACGACATTATTTCCCCACGTTTCCGTCACGTCCTGGTTACGTGACGCGTTCCGTTTCTGTCGTGCATGTGACATAATGTCACGTGACTCATTGGTAACAGATTGCTAGCAGATTGATAGCAGTTTCGTATCTGTCGTGCATGTGGCCGGTATTGGCATAGCGAGTGTAACTTTCTCCCCTCAATTCGAGTTAACTCCCCTGATCTGGCGATACTGTATGAGCTTAGTCGAAGGTTAGTATATCATGAAATTTGGGAGCCGTGTAAGAAAAATATCGCGTCATAGAAATACTGTTGCAATTTTTACAATACATTGTACGGGAAGTGTGTATTCAGGATACCATATTATAAGAGGATTGGCTGCATTGGAATTTGCAAGCTCGAACAAGCAAAAATAATGATCTGCTCGAATAAAAATATTAGTTTACGAGTTTCTGTTTCACGAAACGAGAGTTTCAGTTTTACAGAACTTTTAAAGACGCTGTTCGATTGTTGTCTGCCTCCCCAGTAATTACTGGAACGTCTCGGATATCCGGTCGATGTTCAGCTAGTACAAGCAAAGTATCGTCAACAGACTGCTGTTGTTCGTATCGAGCTATCGGTGAACGTGTTCGATGTTTTTGTTACAGGGTGGAATTGTAATAATATGAAAAAGGGATATATTCAAAAGTTGCATGGAGTAGAGGGGAAAACATTTTGATGCAAACATTTTTTACAGGTGTGAAATGACCTACCCTACGTATCATGAATCGATGGAGTATCAAATTTTTCGTAAAAATGTGTTGACCTTCATATGTCCTAAACCTGATAGTTAACGAGGTATTATCAAAATAATTTTCAATTGTACTACCTCGAAGCTAGTAGGTGCTCAAACATATGCCCCTTAACTTTAATATGGTGAGTGCATTTGGAAAATTATGTACCTACTAAATTTAGGGCATATTAAGGTCAATAATTATCAGAGTAGTGTATAAAACTAGTAGAGTGACAAAAATTGACTTACAAAAGCATTAAAAAATTGTATAAATCGTCACCCAACGGAACCAATGCAGTCCTTAAATGTAAATAAGCCGCATGAAAATATTAAATATAAAATATCATTCAAAAGAATGATAAATTTAAAAATGTTCACTTATATACGAAATATATAAAAAATGCATGAGGTATAGGGAGAAATATTGTGACATAAACACTTTCTATTTGCACGAAGACGTTCCGGAGATTTTAAGATAATCTTAATATTATTTCGATAATATCTCGTTAACTATTAGGTTTAGGACATATGAAGGTGAATATATTTTTACGCAGCATTTGATACTCTGTCGATTCGTGATACAAAAAGTAGATCATTCCATTTAAGGAAATCAAGGTAACCTTGAAATCTCTGAAACACTTTCATCCATATGAAACATGTTTGCATCAAAATGTTTCCCCCTTTATACCATGAAACTTTTGTATATATCATTGCTTCATGTTATTACAAATAACGGAAATATGCAAGCCAACCGCTATCGAGCTTTTCAAAATAAAAAAAGCACTTCATCGATATTCATTCCACTATTTCAGTTTAAAACACCTAAGTCATAGGAATCTACGTGATCTGCATTAAATCTAGTAGTTAACGTGATATTTACTAGCTCCCAGATAGTAGGTAGGGATAAAAAATGATTTTGTTTCTTTCTGATCTCGTTCTAGTTAGACGTATTTGTTCCAAACACGAAATTGCTATGTATATAAAATAAAACTAGTAAAATTAGGGTTGAAGCAAGAAATGATGAAATATTATCTGAGGGTCCTTGGTGCAATTGCTATTGAGGAATGTATGATATTTAAATATAATAAATTGCTCGGCTTTCTACATAAATCTCCTCGAATAATGGAATCTGAGCAACAAGTAACCGCAATTAATTAGCACGGTATCCATTCACGGTCCTGAAACGTTTGGTGCGTTGAGTATCGCGCCGAATCAAGATTTCAATTTCAATTACATAATATTTCCAGGACAATGGATGATTAAAGCAGCACGGTTTCGTTTCGAATAATTCCAACCCCGTGACCGGTCTCACGGGTTTAATAATTTTCTCTTTTTAATTCGAAGGGAAATTACTTCCCTGATTACCCTCGAATTATTTAGGCGCTCGATGAAAACTTCGATCGCGTCATTCGGGGCGACGCGACGCGACCGTCCATCGAAGGGAGACGAAGGGGTGTATTAACTCTGTCGTAAAAACAAAACCGCCGCGACTCATGCAACGAAAGGGTCTTACTTAAAGCTCTGATAGTTACGCTGCTCCTTGGAAATCCAGGACAGCTAGGGTTCAATGCAGAGTCGCATTGCAGGATTGAATTCATTGGAAATTACGGCCGCACGTTCCGAGACGAGGTAAGGAATAACGCTGATAATTGGCAAAGACAATCCTCCGGAGCTTCTGTTCCTTTGTGCTAATCATAAAAGGTTTCTTAACGCTGCAACTATCGAACGAAACTAACTAAACTGGCCTGCAATGTCTCAGAAAATGCAGATTGCTGCCGTTAAGATTTTCAACACATTCAAGACATCTTTATTTACACTCGGCCATGAACGATATTTTCCAATGCGGCAATTATTTGCAATAGGGGTCGATTTCAATGACCTTGAAATATGTTCTTGAGGGCATCATTCTGAACAACTTTTTTCTATTGTATGATATCGCCGGACAACCTTGGATTTGCGAGATATTTGCAAAAAAACCTAGCAATTTCAATGACCTTGAAATATTTTATTTAGGTCACCATTCTGAACAACTTTGCACAGTCTTTTTTACATCCATTTTAGGTCTGCATATCTTACGTCCTGAATAGACGTCATCCTGTAGACGTCGTTTGAACGTCTGAAATAAGACGTCTTAAAGACGTCTGTTTCGAGACCTTTTAAAGACGTCTTTTTAGAAACGCAGTTAGAACATTTCAAATGAAACGTCTTAAAAATGCAGATTTCACGTGGAAGTTCTAGTGTGATAATCTCTAGATTTTTACAATACCGATAAATTGTTATAAGTATCGTTTATTACTTTTTTAGATTATTAAATCCGCGGCCTCATAGTTACACAAAAATAAGTAGGGTGGACCATAGTTTTCAACCTTCGAAATTTTTTTCGGGATACCTCCCAGGCTTTTGACACTGGCCAAAAAAATAATCTTTTCAAAATTTTAGACCGATCGAAAAAACAAGGAAACTTGTAGCATCGAGCTTGAAAATTTGTTATTTTTGAAATTTGCTTTTCTCCATTATAGTATTATACATCCTAAATATATATTTCTGTATATCGTTGATTTTGTCTTTCCATGCTCTATAACTAGTAAATAAAATACAAAGTCGTCGTAAGAAAAAATTTGCAACTTAAAAATTTCGAAAATTGGCTTAAAAAAAAAAAACAATTTTTTCTTGAGCATTATACTTAGTTCGTCGAACAATATAATTTTTATTTGACACATTTTTTCATATTTTTTATAAATAACATTTCTATTTTTTAATGGAGTAACTAATACTTTCATCAAGATTACAGTCTTTTAAGTAGTAAATATGGCTATTAATTCCTACAAAGATCATCCGACAAAGTACAAGCCCTTTGATGTGATGCCACATTCACAAATACGTGATGTTACTGCGTCCTTCTCGAACAAAAAATACAGTAGGAAGAGTTATAATTGCATTGCAGATATCATATTTACGAAATTATTCTACAAAGTATATTCTCGGAGAAAATGATGAAGTTTTCTGGTCCAAACGTTTTACATTTTAGAAAATTTCAGGATGCTTGACTAACAATGAAAAATCGAATTTTATATGCGGGACTGAAACCGAATATATCCGCCAAACAATTCACGAAATAGAAATTCAATAAATAATCCAATTTTCTATGGATATATTGCAGAATAAACGACAACCAAGAGAAGACTACAAGAAATTGTTTTAGTTAACAATTATTTGCATGGGTGGGTTCCTCAAGGAAATACAAGGTTTCATATGGATCATATGATCCAGGAGTTTTCCATCACATTCAATGGATGACGAGAGCTTTATATTGTTCGAAAATATATTTATTTAAAAATCAATTTAGTTTAACTAATGAAGAAGATATTGGAATTCGTGATATATTAATTTTTCTTGTTGCTGTTTATGTAAAGGCATGGATACGAGCTCAAATAACAATGAAAACTCTACCTCAAGATTTAGAATTAAAAAAAAGAAGTGTTCGCATATTGCTATATAGATGAAAAAGTATCTTGCAACCATAAAGTGTAACCGTAAAATAAATTGTAACCATTAATGGTATTTATTTTCTGAGGTAGCAGCAAACTTTTTCTGATAAAAGTGTGCAAAAGAGCACGAAACTGCGAATGGTGGAGGCACTGAATATTGAGACAGATCATTCTTGCAATAGATGTAAAATTACTCCGTATGATATAGAACTTTACAATAACAGAGATATGAATTATTTAATTTCCCAACATTCAATAAAAATTTTTAAAAGATTTTCAAGTCCCACAGAATTTAAAAAATAACATCCCGATTTATGGGAATATGAGAACGATTTTAATTACGGGTTAAGTATTGTCCAAGATTTAAAAGTTAAATTAACAAAAGAGGAGGAAGAAAAATAATACATATTACAAATTGTCGCCGAAAGTAGCAAACAGTTTCTTGATCTCTAAGTACAAATATTATCAAAAGATAAATGAAATATTTTAACGAACCTTTTGAAACGACATTTAAAATTATAAACATGCTGTCATTTTTTTTTCTTGTAGATGAATATACAAGGTGGTCCTTTTAAATAAGGCCACCTGAATGTCTCTTTTGGTTATTGTGATGCAAGAAATATTTGTTAAGTAATATGGATGGAGTCAATGGACCAAATATTTGGCAAGGATATTTTTACCCAAGGAGTTATCAAGACCAGCGGTGTTTTTGAATACATAACTGTTTTTTTTTATTGCATCGTATAGCTGAGCGAAGGAAACATTCAGATATGTATAATAACAAGACCTTGAAATGATCTTTCAAAATTAAAGTGAACACTCCGGAAAAAATAACCTTGAGAAAAAGATAACGATTGCAAAAAATTCACCTTGTTATACCATTTATATTGCATTAAAAACAGTTGTTAGGTGATCACAAATAAAAGTGATATTTAGGTGGCTACATTTAGGTGGCCACATTTAGATAGACCACCCTGTATAGTTTATTGTGCAAGTAAATAGTTCTAAATATTGTAAATATCTTTGTAAATTCTGTAAATATCTTTGTTTTAAAAATATGAAAAAATGTGTCGAACAAAAATTGTATTGTTCGACGGAATAAGTGTAATGGTAATGAAAAAATTGTATTTTGGATTTCAATTTTCGCGATTACAATTTTATTTTATTATTTTATTCAAATATAGTTATAGAGCATAGAAACTCAAAAATCAACAATATATAAAAATGTACATTTACGATGTACTATAATGGGGAAAACCAAGTTTAAAGAATAAAAAATTTTCAAGCTCAATGCATTAAATTTGTGATCAGCGATCCCAAAAAATCTTAGTGCACGGTATTTTGAGTGTTCTTCTAGGGTTTTTAATGCTTAGTCACCTAACCCAGCAATTTCAATGACCTTGAAATATGTTATTCAGGTCATCATTCTGAAAAACTTTTTGGGGGAGGGGCGGATCCTATAATCATCGCAACAGTTTTCTGTAAATATCTCGCAAATCAAGGTCGTCCGCGTGGTAATATGCATAGGAAAAAGGTGTTCACAACGATGGTCTTAATAACACATTTCAAGGTCATTGAAGGCGGCGATAATTCCACTATTGTAAATAGTTATCTCCCATTCTTTTCAAGTCATTCCAAAGTAAAAATTTCGGAAACATTTCGCACGCTGTATCGTGCAAAAATATCGGAGAAGGAAATCAACAATGGATTGTCAAATCCTAGGCATGCTTTAAGCTTTAAAACGGGTTTAGATTTATTGTTGTAAACTACCCATTTAATTATCTTCTTCAACACTGATGATACAAAAACTCTTTCCTGTGTACTTTAAGTGGTTGTAACGTGCAAATTGTAATGGAAAGAAAACTGTTTTGGAAATGTATGTTTTAATGTTTTTTTTCACGGACCCCTGATTCATTCTATCGGATATTATAGTTAATATTATCGTGCGTTCGTCTATGCATAACAGTATCACCAAACTCTATGATTCTTGAGCCATTTTAAAATTTAGTTTTTATGTTAATATACGAGTCTCAAGCTTTGTACCCGAAAATTTTGTAATTAATGGACACCTACAATCGGTGAGGTTTCAGGTTTCGTAAATGTCTTTCACATCGTCACAACTATAGAAAACAGTTAGGTGTTCTGCTTTAGGCGAAACACTCTATATGTTACATGTTTTATATCGCCTAAATTCGATAGGCATTAACATTTATAATGTTACAGCAGGTGCTCGAATTATTCGGGCGGCAGTGCAAAAAATGTATTCTTTATGTTTGTCTAAAGATAAAATAATAGGATCCAGAAGAATTTGAACTTCTTGTATTAAAATATTTCTATTTGATAATTTATTAATTTATTTATTAATGTATTTGGCAACATTGCCTTTTTCTATAATAACTGTTTCAATTCTTTTCGGCAGACTTTCAACACGTTTCACCATATACAGTTTACTTTTACAGTATCATTCCCATGCCATAAACGATCAATAAATTGTTTCATGTTTGTAACAAGTTCCCTCGAAAGTTACTTCTTTAATAATTTCCATAGATTCTCGATTGAGTTGAGGTGCAAAGAATTCCCAGACTAATCGGAAAACTTTTTAGAGTGTACGGCAGGGTGCAGAAACACGCAAGAAAGTAATAATCAGAATTTAACAAACGAAATTTAACTTTGACCTTTATCTCCAGGGTTCAAGGTCATTTGGAGGTCATGCCACAGTACATATTCGAATGCATTTTACTTACCAACGGCATTTACGTTTGACCTTCATTTTCGAAGTCCAAGGTTATTCAAAGGTCATATCCCAGTACATAATCGAATGCGTTCTCCTTACCAACGAAATTTGAGTTCGGCATTCATCTTTGCGGCTCAAGGTCATTCAAAGGTCACGTGATAGTACACTTTCGAATGCATTCTGCTTACCAACAACATTCACATTTGACCTTCATCTTCGGAGTCCCAGGTCATTCGAAGTTCGTGCCACAGTACAAATTTGACCCTCATCTTCGGAGTCCCAGGGCACTTGAAAGTCATGTCTCAGTGCGTATTCGAATGCATTTTTGTTATCAAGTAAATTTGTTTGATTTTCGCAACTCAAGGTCATCCAAATGTCATGCCGCAGTACATATTTGGATGCACTGTTATGAGTTACGCGATACAACACGAAAGTATATGTAGTTATTAAAAAAAAAACATAGACGACCTTGGAAACTACAAGAAAAAATAACTCCTGCGAAATATTGACCACTTGATACCATTCAAATTACACGTAAAAAATTTGTGGCTTTGTCAAAATTAAAGGAGATATTCTGCGAGTGACACTTAAGTGACGAAATTAACAAAATTGGGATTTCTTATAATTCAAAATAAAAATTGTCAAACATGAATTCCAATTAATTGGAGTGAAATAGAAATTATTTTTTATTCTTAATATGTTTAATAGATTGAAAATAATATAACAGTATATTTAAATTCTTTTAATGTCTTTAATATTTTAAATTACAGCTACTCATTATTGTTATAAATGCATAAAATCCACTGTATAGTATTTACGAATAATTGCTGTGATTTATTGAAAAGTTATTCCAATAAATATTGTGTGTACAAATTAATTATTATCACAAGTAATTAGTTATAACTTTATGCGAAATTGAAATCTTTTAACCATCATATTAGAGAGTTATTCATTAATTAAAATATTGTTGTACGTTTCTAAATATGTACAGCATTCATTATGGTAATATTTGAAATGAAATATACTCTCTTTTAAATGTTTTTAACGGATGATTATAGTTTTTTTAGTACAAAATTACATTGTATGAATTGAAAGAGCAACAAAGGTGTAACTGTCATATCCTAATGTAAAAATTTCTTAGAAAACTCATAGCACATTTCAAACAGAACTCAATTTTTAATTACTTTCTGTTAGTTTACTCAAACTACCCAAAAGTGTAAAAAAAAGAAAACGTGAA
The DNA here is from genome assembly GCA_028454225.1 of Lasioglossum leucozonium. Classification (NCBI taxonomy): domain Eukaryota; kingdom Metazoa; phylum Arthropoda; class Insecta; order Hymenoptera; family Halictidae; genus Lasioglossum; species Lasioglossum leucozonium. The sequence goes on along the minus strand of CM052216.1, from coordinate 10,743,253 downwards.
ATATAGAATCATTGTCATGTGTTATTGAAAACATAAAAATGTTATGTAATAATTCCATTGGTTATATATGCATAGACAGTGGGTTTTTATGCATTTAAGACCAAAATATGTAGGTGTAAGCTAAAATAGTAAAAACATTAGAAGAATTAAAAAATGTTTAAATTGAAAAGGAGAATCAATTTCCATTTCACTCTAGCTTGGTGCAATTCATGTATTACGTTCTATTTGAAATTATACTTACTCGTTATTGTTATAAATGCATAAAATCCGTTGTCTATTTATAAGGTTCCGGAATATTTTTTATTGAAATTTTACAAGAAAAACTACACTAGTGGAATTAATTTTGGATACTTTAAAATTTTTACTTTAATTTCACATTTATTAAAGTTATTTGATACATAATCATGTACAATATATTTTATATTCTAATCGTTGTTATCTAATTGGAGGGCATCGCTTATATATATAAAAAAAATTACTAAAAATACCATTTACAGCCATACTTTTAATATACGATAAAAATTACAATTTTAACACGAAAAATTACAATTTTAACACACAAAAAAATTAATATTTCGTCATATATATATTCACATCATGCGACGTTTCGGGTTGCCAGGCGCAAAAACAAAAATAACAACACAGTTTAGATTTTTTGAAATTAAAATTTTCAAATATTTATAAACCAAATCGTGTGATAATAATCTGTATAAACATTATTAGATTACAATAAAAATATTACGATATCAATTCAGCAAAGCAGAATATATGTACATTTTCTGTACAAATATGAAATAAAGAATATTTTTATTCAAAGTATCCAGAATTAATTCCACCAGAGTATGCTGGGAGTAATCATTCTATTGTAACGGAAGATTATAAACATGGGTCGAATTAATCGAAGATGTAAATGATTAGCATAAGCGTGAGTTTACATAAATCTCAAGTTCCCAATTCGTTCGCTTGTCTTCTAAATTTCGTTCGACGTGCTGCCTCGTCGGGTTAATAAAGTTCTAACCGAATAAAGCCTCGGGAAATTTAGGCCAGCCCTCGAACATTGTCTACAAGGAGTGGAGATCCCGTTCCTCTAGTCGCTACGAGTTCAAGTGTAACAGAACTGAAAAGACTGTCAATAATTGCTCATGAAATTGCTTAAAGTACGGGTTAAAATCCGTATTGGGGTTATGCACACGTTACCGCATCCGGCGCTCGGTATTGTTCATTTTCCGAAGCTCTCTCGTAGTTTACCTCCTTGGATACACGTAATCTATTAGCCAGGCTACGTTGCGACGACGGCATTATATAATCAATCGGAAGAAAGCGCGTAAACTGAATTGAAAACGCTGCAACGATCCCTCGTAAACGGGAACAACGGAGCAGCCTTTGTAGATGGGAATATTCGATGGCAATCTTCGAAATTTCCTACAAACCAAATTCGTCAGCGCACTTTTCTCGCGAAGTAGCAACCTGGTGTTGCGAAGAAACAAATTAAACGATACCAGTCACGAAAGAAATTATTTCAATTTACTGACGGCGTCGTCAGACTTTGCAATTTAGTATACATTTCATGATCGATAGATTTCGAAATTCTTTGTGCTACGAAACACACTTTCTACAGATTTACAGCTGTTAGCATTTCTCGCAAAGTTTGCATTGTTCTTAAAAACGAAATTTAAGTTTGACCTTCATCCTCAGAGCCCAAGGTCATTCGAAACTCATGTCATAGTATTACATATTTCAATGCATGTTTTCATGAGCCACGCGATGGAACACGAAAATATATGAGAAAAAATAATATTTAAAACAAGGAACTCTTGCAAGATACTGACCACTTTATGCCATTCAAATTATACATAAACAATTTCCTATTTTGTGAAAATTAAGGAAGATATTTCAAAAGTCATACTTAAGTGAGTCCCTCTTTACAGAAATTAACAAAATTGAGAATTCTAAGGTTTCAGAATTATTTTATGAAATTCGACAAGATTTTAATGACAGCCGGCACACTTCGGGAGGAAATACTATGCTTGGAATAATAATTCTACTGTAATGAAAAATTGCAAATAAAAAATTAAATAACAATTATTTCTAAAGAAAATTTTTTTGAAATTTGTTTAGGTGACTTTTGTTGACCTCCATATGCCCTAAATGTAGCAAGTACATAATTTTCTATATGGTCTCCCCATATTCAAGTTGAGGGGCATACGTGTAAGTACCGCGACTAGCCTCCAGGTACTAAAATTTAAAATTATATTGATAATACTTCGTTAACTATTAGGTTTAGAACATACGAAGGTCAACACATTTTTACAAAAAAAATACTCCATCGATTTATGATACACAGGGTAGGTCATTCTAGTTACAGAAATCAAGATGACCTTGAAATCTCCGAAACATTTTCATCTATATAAAATATTTTTATATCAGAATGTTTCCCCTATACCGGGGGATTGATGAGAAACGGAACACCTAAATAGCTCAATTAGGCTTGAAGAAAGAAGAAAAGTTGTACTGTTAAAGATACTGATTGTTGTCGTTTTGAAGGTCTTCTGAAGGTCATTGATGATTGTTGAACGGCACCATATATTTTTAACTTCATAGTAACGTAGTGGACGAGTTCAACGATGTGATGCGCTATCACTTTCAAATGACCTTGGACATATAAATAGGTATAGTTTGACTACTCTGTTTGATCAACGAAAATTTAATTTCTTGAGCCATTAGGTCTCATAACACGAATACCGTTAACGGAATGTCATCTACAGCGATGCTCGACCATTTACTCAATGTAAATTATTTTCCACCACAATTGGCTTAACCAGACCACGAATTACCTTGACCCATAGGTTATTGTACGCGTCATAAAAGGCTCGACCCGATAATACGTAAAAAAACATACCATTCCATTAAAAAAAATGGAGTTGACCTTCATATGTCCTTTACGCGTCCACCTACAAAAAAGCTACTAACATCAGATTAATGCCTCCTCGAAACCAAGCAAGTTCCATCTGATGCATTTCTTCCTAACACCAATTGCAGCCGAGTTATTCAGGTGGCCTGTTTCTGGCGCCTCATGCTGTATACAATATATTTTAAACATGTTTAATAGGTTAAAAAGTAATATAACCGATTAATTATTCTAATTTTCTATTCGTTTTTCAAAGTAGAACAGTTTCCGAGTAAAACAAGTCGCACGAGGAGAAAAAAAGAGGGATTGATCATGATTTATCGGCAGCACAGCTGCAGACATGTTCAGCTTCAAATTGTACCCTTAGCCTTAGGCTTCATTAAATCTTCACGACAGAACGAATGCTCCAAATTGTTCTTGCCCGATCCAATTGTGCTTTCATTCATGTAGTTTGCAGGCAGCGATGTAACGACATCCGAAACCGTTCCATTCAGAAACTGCCCGATGCAGATTGAAAATCGTTTCCGAGGGTTACGCCATGACTTTGTAAACGGGAATTCGATTCCTGTGTCGCTGCCTGTGTAATGTCCGCTTAACCGTTCTACAGGGTGTCTGGTTATTCGCTTTTCTTAACCGTCGTCCAGAACGTGTGGATGCCTATGACTATACTTACGGGTCTTAAACTGGAATAGTCGGATCCATATCGACGAAGTGCTTTTATTTATATAGAAAATCTCGATAGAGATAGCTTCGCATATTTTCGTTATTTGCAGTATAACGCGAAGAAATGATATAAATAAAAGTTGCATGGTATAAAGGGAAAAACATTTTGATGCAAACATTTTTTATATGGGTGGAAATGTTTCAGAAATTTCATGGTCACCTTTGTTTGGTCATTTCGGGCGTAAGGTGGCAGCACCAGAACTGACCAATATCGAACGAGATCGAACGCGATCGTTTTACTCTTAGACCATATATACTAATAGACCCGGCATAGGTATAGTATGTGTATAGGAAAACCGAGAATTCCGTGGGACCAAGATGAACGGACGATATGACGTCACAAGATAGTCTTAAGATAATTTCAAAATGGCTGACACGGCAGACCGACGCTGACACAACGTTGGACCAGCACTGAAGAAGTTCGTTTGTTCATTTGTATCTCAAATACAGTTTATATATTAATTATTTCATGATAAAATGCCAAATTCTTTGAAATTATCCTGTTCATTCTTTCCATGTACTGTGTACATGGCGCACGCGCTGACTCCCCTCTCCCCATGTAAGCCAAGCGTAGGCACTGTCGATGAGCATAGCTTGTACATCTTTTGAAAATGTGACGTCATATTGTCTTTCAGTTGATTTCATCTTTGGGGCAGGGACAATTATCTACGCCGTGTCTATAGGTATATATGGTCTAAGGTTTTACTCATAGTTTATTCATAGGTTACGAATCAAACAATCACGATCAACGATGGCGCAGAGCGCTCCCATTCGCTGCGTTCCAGTACACCAAGTGTGCGCGGCCAATCATCGCCGACCACCGAGGCGACATAGGTGTCGCGTCGAGCGATCGATGTCGCAATCGCCATCGACTTCGCGATCATTATCGATCTTTCATTGTTTCTCTCTCAAAGTAATCACTGTCTCGAGCGCACGTGTTAAAGTTTCTCTTCATTTTGTTGCTCTCCTCATCAGTTTATCGATTCATCCTTCAGTAAGTGTTGCACTCATTACTCATCACTCATTCTCAATATTTTATGAACTGATATCAGTCTAAATAAATCATTTCGTGCGTGTATTCACCACGTGGCGTCGGCCATTGTGGCTTTGAAATTATCTCATCTCCTGTTCATTCCCAGATAGCACTGTACGTCCCTAGGACGTCTGTTTTATATGTCCCGTGTACGTCCATACGTCCTATGTCCGTTGCGGATGTCCCTGAGACGTCCGTGGGACCAAAATTTCGGACGTCCCAGGGACATCCGTTTTTTTCGTTCTAAGGACATTCGTAGGACCTAAATATCGGACGCCTCAGGGACATTCGTTTTTTTCGTTCTAAAGACATCCGTAGAACTTAAATTTCGGACTTAAAACTTCAATTTTGTACGTCGTCAGAGTACTCACTTCTTACCCGTGAAACATGTTTTAATACATATGTATATTCGAATTTCCTCATGTATTTCGAATATCTTAATGATATATATATATTATAATAGTTAAGAGTTAGAGAGCGGAACTTTATACAAAATAAAAAATTTTTACTTGAGTTGCAACAAATACGAGAAGTAAAATAGGCATTTTTGCTTAATTAATATGTTTAATAGGTCAAAAATAATATAACAATATACAGTATTTTTTTTTATTTGAAATCGCCCGGTGGCTCAAGTAATGAGGCTCGCGGTTACGACTCTTGTGATCCCGGGTTCAAATCCCCCCGGTACCTGTGAGATTTTTTCTCTCAAGTGATATAAAAAAACGTGACACACCGGGATGGTTCGGAATCAACCTTAATAAAAACTGTAAGTCCAATACGATGAGAATAATATTTAATAAAAAATAAAATAAATAAAAATAAATGGAATGTGGAAAAAGGTGGAGCATTGTTAATGAAATTATAACCCTGAAGGGCGAATAATTAACAATAATAACCTAACCTCTATAGTATTTTTAAATTTTCATAATTTTTTATTTACTGTTTTATGTTACACTTATACTCGTTTTTTTCATAAATCTCTGATAATAGTAATAGAAATAATGCCAGGTATGTCCCACGAACGTTCAAACAACGTCCGTATGTCCCAGATATGTCGCAGAAAAATCCCACATACGTCCCAGGGACATCCCAGATAGGTCCGCACGGGACGTCCTATGTACGTCACATTTTGTAACACGGACATCATTCGGACATATATCGGACATACGGACATGATTCGGACGTCCCTAGGACATACGAAGGTCCGACTACGGACGTATTTAGGACATCCATCGGACATCCGAGTGCTACCTGGGTTCCACTCCATTAGTACAGCTCATCATCACGCTCGAGTTCATGTTTAATTACACTTGATCGCTCATTTTCACTCACTTGTGGAACAATACTCATCTTGCGGTCAAAAACTGATATACACTTTGACAACTCGTCTGTGGCCGCATACTTTCTTAGTATTAATATACTAGTGTTCACGCTAGCTCTTCTCAATTGATCACTGCATTTACTCGTACAGTGATAATTTCTCAATTACATACTCATCACTCATCATTGTTCATGTAAAAGAATTGATTGCAACCAATCGCATCCACGGCAGCTATCTGGTTTGACAACATCTCAAACAACCTTGATTTCTTAAAATGAATTGACCTAGATATTTTATGTATCATGAATTGATAGAGTATCAAATTCTGCGTATGAATATATTCACCTTAATATGTCCTAAACGTAATAGTTAACGAGATATTATCAAAAAAATATCAAGCTGACCTTGAAATCTTAGGAATGCCTTCGTGCACAAAAAAAGTGTGTTTACATCGCAAAATTTGCCCCTCTATACCATGTCATTTTTGTATATTTCAGTTTTCATATTATCACAAGTAACAGGAATATTCAAGGTGGACAAAGTTATTGCCCTACCCTGTACAACATATTACATATATTATAACAAAAATAACATTTCTGCAAAAATCCAGCGGGACAACATGGTAGCACACGCACATACGAAAATTAATATATTAACAAATTTGTAAATGATATTTTGATTCCTCTTATTTACTTTTAAGGGCTGCATTGGTTCTGTTGCGTGACGATTTATAAAATTCTTTAATGCTTTTCTAAATCAATTTTTTATCACTTCCCTTGAATATGTTGTTTAAAATTATTCAACGGTTTCAAATTGCCTGTTACTTTTATACACTACAGCGAATGTTCTCTGCAATTATTTTCTAAAAAACGCAGTTGCCCTTCATGTGACCTTCATGTGACCATTCGCAAATTAAAACCAATAACACCAAAGTATGCCCAATACCATTCAAATTTCCTGTGAGATCCATTTCCATTGTACCGTCATTGATAAGCATGTACCTAATTCAGTTTGCATCAGTTAATTAAGGATGTTTCAAAATTATCAAAAGAACTAATTAACTTTGTATTAAAGCGTTGATTGCGCGCGGTTAATGAAGTTCTTATGTATACAAAAGCGAGTGAATGGGTCGTGACAATCGCTTTGGTGCTCCGGCTAGGTCACTATCCTTATTGATTACATTGCACATGTTTAATACCCACGAGTTATCCCACCGATGAGCAGAGAGTAAACTACTACCGTATAATCGATGCGTCGAAGGCCGCAGCATAGGCGAAACTTCATTTCCCTTTGTTCATATTTCTCGAAGTAAAACGACAAACAATAAGTGCGCCAAGTAAGTCGTCGATCGGTTCGAGTCAGGATAATCGAAATCTTTAAGTGACCTCTTTATCACAATTCGATAAAAAAAGGAATAACTTTTTCTTCTAATATTCTCATTGCACATTCACACTCGCTCGCATCGCACACTGCGCAACCGCGCGGACACCTCGAACACCATTTCTACCACTCATTTTTAATGCCGGATTTATTATGTATGAATAGAGCATGGATCATTTAAATTGGAATGTACTTAAATACAGAATGATTAAGCGGGGCACTTAAATTAATTTGCTAACCAACGAAGGTTATGTGGTTTCGAGAGAAGTATACAATGTAATAATAATTAGTCTTTTTTTATTTAGCTTTTCCATCGGCAGAAGACCTGGAGTATATCATTTGGAGTTTCTTTATCATAAAGGATCAATTTTAAGGTTAAATTTCACCTGAGAAAACCAAAAATTTTTAACTTTTTTCTATACAAGTTCCGACACAGACCTATCCGTTCGTCGAACGGTCCGAACGGTTCGTCGAACAGTCAGGTAACAGAAAGCAACTATTAAATACATGCGAAGAGTGTGAAAATGTTTTCTCATTTAAGTGTAAAAGATTTGGCTGTAATGGCTATACTATTAGATGAAGACGAAGCTAAGGAAAGGAAGAGGTGTCGCCGTTTTGGTGTCCACAATTGCTTAATAAACAGAAAAATTGAAGAAGAATACTGCACACTCTACAAAAGATTAACAGACAGCGAAGAAAAATTCTTTCAATATTTTAGAATGTCTCAACACAATTTTAATATTCTTTTGAGCAAAATTGAAAATACGTTAACAAAGAAAAACACACACTTTAAGGAAGCAATTAGTCCAAAAGAAAAATTAGCAGTATGTTTAAGGTAAATATTGTACATATTTCATTCCAAAATATATGTACAATATTTATAATTAAAATTGTTGATAAAAAATACTAGATGTAGCAGTAGCAGGGATAGTACTGGAGTCAGTAGTGGAATATAATGTTTTGTAATTTTGGGAGTTAGACTCCAGTTCGGTATTTGCTAGCTCCATTTCAGAAATTATTGAAAAAACTTTTGCCTTCACTACTGCCCTATTGTGTGGGGAAAATTGCTTAACGGTAGCGGCAATGTCCCTAAAAAATAGGTCTACGTCGTCTTGGGGCTAACGGTTCTTCTACAGTTCATTGTCGCGATTTTTAAAAATATAATCCATCAAAACGCCAGTACAAGGCATTGTAGATTCAGAGACATTTTTGTTGATTAGAATATCGTCAGGGTTTGATGAAATATCTAATGTAGGTGTTCCGTCGTCCTCTTCTTCAATTATAACAGATGTAATCGTGTTCTTCTGATTGAAAAATGGAATAAAAAACGACATCTGTTCGTATCTCCACTTTCTTATTTTAGAACTAGCTTGGCCACTTCTTGTATCGTTCCATTTTTTTAAATGCCTTCGAAAGGCATCGCGGAGGTTGGCCCGAGCCTGTTTACATTGTTTATCTAGAACAAAGAAATAATGTACGAAATCATTAAAAAGCTCATTGCATCTTTCATGTTTTCAAATTTTTTAGCACCGGTAATTCCTACAGAACAATAGCATTTAGCTTAGGGTATGCTACTGTTGATTGCATAATCATGGAGGTTTGTAATGCAATTATCAAGCACCTTTTGGCAGAATACATGTTAATTCCAACTTGAGAAGAATGGCTTACGATTGCAGGAATTTTTGGTCGACTTGGAATTTTCCAAACTGTGTGGGTGCAATTGACGGTAAACACGTCACAATTACAGCACCACCAAATAGTGGATCAATGTTTTTCAATTATAAAAAGACATTTTCCGTTGCGACGGAAGGAATTTTTTCGAATGCAAAACTAGGCAAATATCTCGCACTCGGAAAATTAAATCTACCAGAAGACAAGCCATTACCAAACACAAATGTTTTCAATGGAAACGTCTTTTCCATTGAAAAATTATTTATTAAGACTATATGCTAAAGACTAAGTTAATGATAATTCAAAAACGCATTTTTATTATCGGCACTCGTGTGCAAGGAGGGTATCCGAGGACTCCTTTGGAATTCTGGCACAAAAATTTATAATTTATAATAGAAGATTACAGCTACGTCCAAAACACGCGGATAAAATTATATTAACTACGTGCATTCTGCATAATTATATCATTACTTTTGATAAATTCGATCGCCCTACCGAATCATTTTTGGATTAAACGCTGTGAAATCTGCGTTTCGTGTTACAGATATTTTCTCATGGTATTTAAATAGTGAACATGGAAGACTTGAATGGTTAGAGAATCCTTAGAATATCGAACAATGTAATAAATATGTCATTGTTTAAGTATTTACGTTTTTAGTTTTTACATTATAATACAATAAACATATATTTACCAGAATGTCCGAGTTTTTCCCCAATTTCTGCCCATGCAATATCCTTCTTTTCGGTGTCACTGTATCTTGGATCCTCTTGGTAGTATAAGAAGCTACAATTCCTAATGATTTTACTTAATTTTTCGGAATTCATTCACCATGTGCATTACAAGAATCGCGCCGTTGTCGATGCTTCGAGAAGACCGCGTGATCGAGAACCTTCTAGACCCCTAGTAACGCGTTGTTGATACGTTTAGCAACAAGTTGATATAAATATCCCAAATATTCCTTCAATTTTTCTGATCGTCGTGAATGTGGTGGCACAATCACACAACCCTAGATCCACTATACGTACACGAGGTTGCATGGATCCATGAGGCCTCAAATCTTAGTAGTCACAATCGTTAGATAAAAGATCAATCTAGCGCGCAAATGTTCCAAAGTGGCCCACTTTTGCGTTTTTGATACGTAATTTGCATTATTCGACAGCATGTAGCGAAACCGCGAGAAGCAATATGGCGGCGCTACAGTGTTTAAGATATCGTAAAATCCTTTGAAATTCATTCATAGGTCACTAAAAACTATAATATATTCAAATTTGAACAAAACCCGAGACAATACTCCAAAAAGTGATTTTAGGACAGCCGAAAGAAGCATAGCAAATATCCATATGTTTTGAAGCTTCTACACGTATAAAATATATCCTACAATTAGTCAAATCCTACAAGTGTAGATTAAAATCTATTGTGTATGGTAAAAATATTACATCCGTATTTTTATGGTTAAGACTTAATAAAGCTTATGAGCATATTACTTAATCTTTTGGCGGCGCAGAAGTGCGTAAGAGAGAGGAGGAAAAGAAAAGGGAGCGTTTCGTCCTAGGCCCGCTAGAGGACTCATCGGTAAGGCTATCTAGCGGGCCCTGCCTTAGACGCTGGAACACTAGAAGGCGGTTGAGGACGGTATATATAGGAATCGGTGACAAATCAGGTAGAAGCGAGAAAGGTCTTGAGTATCTGTCCATCTTGTGGCCAGCGTAGGAGGTAGCCGCCACAATCTCTTAACTGCGAAATTTAGTTTTAAAAATCCCCCACAGAGACAAAATCCCGGACACGTACCCTTCCAAGGGAAAACCCATAGGGATGCACTAAACTAGTCAGCGAACAACAAGGACAAAGACACACGACAAAGTGTTCTTCGCGAGAATGTCGGACGGTCGGACCGGTGCCGGCACGTGTCTGTGCCGTTCTGATACGGATAGTATAAACACTTGTATCCAAATGCATTGAAGAATAGTATAAATGGACCTTTAGTTTTTAAATCAGTATGAATATGGCTATGGTTCGAAACAAACGAAATTGAACATCTTGTTTATTTACACGATGGCAGCTTTTTCAAGTTGAATTACCGATTTTCTGTATATTTTTTAGTTACCAGTGCAATAAAACAAATAAGAAAAATTGGGTTACATGAAATGCAGAAAAAGAAAAATCGGTTTTTTGAAAATGGAAGACCAAACTATAACCTTAAAATGGCAAAGTTTGCTGTAATAGCCCCGAACAAAATAAAAATTCGCTGTAAAAGTACAATAGTTATTTGCAAATGTCTCAAACACTAAGCCCCAAGGGTGGTAACGTTTCTAAGGAGAAATTATTTAGAATTAAGACCTTGACAATATGTTTCAATGTCATTGAAATCGGACAAAATTAAATTTATAAGCAAACATTAATATTAAAAGTTTACCTTTTTGGTTTTTATACTAGCAAAGTCATCAATAACTTCTTTATTACTTAGCATGGCAGCAACATCATGTTCTATTGTAATTATTGAAAAACCTGCAACCGATCTTGAGACATGGATGATCTTAAGTTAGTTAGTTATGTAATGATATTTGGTCCCCTCAGGGTTTCAAATCCATTCCACCACTTCTCCCTTTACCAATCCTCAACTATCGCCTAATTTCCAATTTCAGCGGTACCTACTTTTTATTAAGGTGGGTTCCGAACCACCTATTTTGCCAACAACACGTGAAACGCACCCAGAGGGCCACTTCCCGGCTTTTTACCGAGCGGTCACCCATCCTAGTGCGTCCCCCGCCCTACGCCGTTTAACTTCGGTGATCGAACGAGAACCGGTATTTTCAGCGAGGCAATGGTCGTTGACTGGATGATCTTAAGTAATTTTTTATTATTTTTAATCTTGAGGAAGATCTTTCGGCAGAAGCTACTGTTACGAGCAAACTTTAAACAATTCGTAGAATAATAATTACATAGTTCCAGATACACACTTCAAATTATTGGTTCAAATAAAATTTCATATGTCAAATGTATCTGGATTAGTATTAAGATCTACAAAGTCACCTAGAATTTGGTTGACATTTGAGAATTATTAAAACAGCATACATTTTCTTAAACAAAGTAATCTTATAAGGCCCCCTGATGCTGTGCATCAGTTATATTGTGCCTTGGGCCGGACCTGTTTGGGATTGACTGCCAACCTCCTCCTCTTAGAGACTTTTTTGCTCCTCCTCTGTATATCGCAAACATTTAAGCATACAGTGAGTGTAAAAAGTATGCGTACCCTCTTTAAAATCGAATAACTTTTTTATAATTGGACCAAACTGTTTGAGTTTTTTTCGAGATATTAGAAGGATTAATTTACTAGCAAATGTGTGGGATACGAACATGAGACAGCTGAGCGGATTCCGCGTGTCCAAGCCAACGCTCGGATGGGCTATGGTTTGTTCGTGTTCATGGCGACGCGTGACACCGCCGGTTGTTTGGCGAATTGATAAAAGCGGCGAAACGCGAACGTTGATCGGGAAAAAGCGAGACGATACGATACGATACGGTACGGGACACGACGAAACGATACGAAACGATACGAAAAGACACAGAACGATATGACATAATACGATACATATACATATTATAAAGTGTGATTTGTGTGTTAAATTGTGTAACGTTAAATTGTTTACTGTGGCTTGTGTGCGTGTGATTTGTCCTTTTGATTATATTTTCTTGTTTGCGTTTTCAATTATAAAAGGGAGTTTAATAAAAATACTCGTTCCTTACAAATGTGTAAACAATTGTTTTTAAAAATTGTTATTGATCGCATTTACGAAGGAAAAAGTAAAGGTCGCGATATTTAAATTTTTCATCCGTGTCCGTAATGAAAATTTAAAACATTTATTTTGTAAATCTAAGTAAGTTATACATATACACGTACAAAGTTTCATGGAAATCGGTTGATGCGCAAGAAAGTTATGAGCATTGAAACATGTAAGAATCTTCGAATTTAGAGTTTGCGATTTATTTATATCGCAAATTCCCTAGAAATTTTCGCTTTTTCAATTAATTATATTTCATAACAACCTTGATCCATTTCGATGAAACTTTGTGCATGTACATATATAACTTACCCAGATCTATCAAATACACCTTCTAATTTTTCATTACATTACTAGTAAATTAATCCTTCTAACATCTCCAAAAACCTCAAACCGTTTGGTATGATTTTAAAAAAGTGTATGAATACTTTTTACACTGACTGTATATTGATATAGTTGTGTTATTTTCCTAGAATAACGATGGAATTTCGGGTACTTTTGGAACATATGTGGCGACTGTGGCGACAATCGCCAATGTGAAGTTGTTCACCAATGTGAAGTTGTTATAATATTTAAAATGTTTTGAGCGTTATTATTTTGTCATTAACAAAATAGAAAATGTTTAATCAATAATCTTTATTCTAACAAGAAGAATCAAAGAGTCGAGTTCTTACGATTTATTTCTGATATAATTCTGTTAACCGTTTTATAAGAGTTTTAAATAAATTAAAATAATCTTCAGCTTTGCTCATTTATTGGAGGCTCTAGTACCAAATTCCCTAGAGACCTACCAAACATATACTCTGAATTTCTACGTTCTATAAGTCTTTATTAAATTACAAAGTTCGTGTATCAAAGCAGATCGAACGACACAATGCCACGACGGGCTTTGGTAATACAGTATTAAATAAAACCCCAAGGAAATTCGAAACTCTGTCCCATAGGAAACATCAATGATTTCGACGATACCGAGAGTTCAGTTGCCATGTGAATTTTTTAGTGTTTCCGTCAGTGCGCGTCCCCAGCGGGTTCAGCTTCCCCAAACGTTCCTCGATCGTGATCTATTCGAAGATGAAACGAACCAATGCGGTTTCCGTAGACCTCACAAGACTTGTTTGCTTGATAATCTTTATTACATTTGTAATAGTTTATAGTTTATGGCTGTTGCCAAGAAATTCAAGGCAAGGCATGTTAAACAAACAGAAGATAATATCTCGCTGACTGTAAACCGAACAACACGTAATAACCGACTTTTATAAAAAGCCCTACAGAAATCAGAAGTGGGATCTGAGCTAGTGCGCGCAAAGAATTAACCCTTTGCACTCGAGCGGCGCGGATACGGCGCCCAAATTATAACCAAATCTTAGCTCAGTTTAGTTAGTTTCAGCCTCGCATTCGCTTGAAAAAGTCTCGGCAGTGAATAAAGCAATTGAAAAGTTTTTGAGCCCTAAAAATATGGATAAAGGTCAGATCAGCTCAAGTTCGGACGAATTCAATTTTGCCACTTTAGATGAAAAAATTACATTGATTTTGTCGCGTTCCGATGAAATCCAATTAAATGGGAAGCTTCACGTTGTACTAAAAGGGCCAAAAAGGGACTGCAAGGTTTGCTCTGACCGTAACACGCCTGGAGGTAGGCGGGAAGTAACGTATTACTGTGATACGTGTCCTGATAAACCTAGGGTGCATCTTGGGTATTGTTTTACTATATATCACACAAAAACTAATTACACGGTGTAATATTTATCAAATTTTATTGTTTTCGATATAAAATTAAATAAATTGGTGAAATTTTATTATTTGTATACGTTTGTTTGTTTATAACTGATTTTAAAGTACTTGTAAAATGTTTCCCTAATTTGGCCGGAATCTCCTCGCGTTGCTGGTTCGCGCAAGCGAAAAAGGCCTCGAGTGTAAAGGGTTAAAGTCTTGTAAACATGTGAAAGTGAGTTTTACGAGTGTTGAGTCGGTTATCAAATTTGAACTATAACTAATAGAATTGTATTTTAAAAGTGAGTTTGCGAGGCACTCAGTGAATTGCAGAAAGTGTGGGTCTTGGTAAAATTCGTTTTAGAAATATGATCATGTCGGGAGAGAGGAATCCCCAAGATTTCAAGCTCACTGACCTTAAAGCTATCCTGCAGCAGAGAGGGTTGCATACTTCTGGCAATAAAGTAGAATTAATCGCGAGATTGCAAGAAGCTGATCCGGATTGAATCAACGAATTTGAAAATTTGGACATTAAAGATGACAGGATAGATGGTACGATTGAGGCAAATATGTTTGGAATTTCACTACTTATGAATTCCTGTTTAAATTTTTGATTATTTGAATTCAAATTATTTATTTATATTATTAATAAATTAACTTTAAATTGAATTCAACAAATTTGATGCTAACACTTCGAAAGTTTATTAATGAATGTTACTCACGAAAGAAAATCGTTGATATGTAACAATTAATAATTGAATTAATATTTACAACGATCAATATAACGATTTCGGTTAAATAGAAAATTTACAACATTGATAAAATAGAAATTTATATTATCGACAATCACCACAAATATAGCAGTTGAATCGCAATGAAGAGTTGCTGTGTGAAGTTGATTCATGAGAAGAGAGCGGCAGATAATGGAAAGGGAGTTGCAAGTGGTCGCGCGAGAAATTAAAGTTCTTCGCAATGCAACTAAAGTGGGCGCTAATTCTTCACGAACACAACCAATTGGTGTAAAAGCAGTCTGTGAGCTACTAAATGATTTCAATGGTTCTGAAGGTTCTCAAGGTGAATTTGTTAATTTCGACGTATCAGCTGAACGAAGTATTTGTATCAAAAATTTTTATTGGAACACGTTTGAAAAGGAAAGTCTTTAATTGAATAAATTGTCAATAAATGACAATGAGTATGACTCAAATTTTAAACGATATGCGCAAGATGTTCGACCATCGTCAGAGCAAATTAAAGCTAAGAAGGTAATTTGAAGAAAGAATGTGGCAGTTGGATAAAAAATTAGTGTATTTTTTCATTAAAAGATCATTCTTGGAAATCTTGGTCCAGTTGACGAAGAAGAAATGTTAGAATACATCATGGAATTCTTAATGTTCAGCAACGGAATCAAGCGAGGCTACAACAATTTCAAACCGCAGCTTGCGTAATTGAATGCATTTGAAAATATCAATTTAACCAATGAGGATCGTTCAAATTGAGGAATCATGCCTACGTAGAAGGGATACGAGCGGAGATTTCAACCTCAAGGGAAGGCGTCGGATTTACCAGCTGCAACACAAGTGAAGATGAGGTGCTACAATTCCAACAAGTTCGGGTATATTTCAAAGGACTGTAAAATATCTAAGCGAGGAAAGGTGGCTGCTTCAAATGTGGCGAGCAAGGTCGTGTAGTTGAAGAATGTAAAAATAAGCAAAGTGTTACTTTTAGAATACATGATGAGGGTATAATAATTAAGTTATACTTAGATACACTTTTCGATACAGGAAGTCCGATTAGATTTATAAAAGAAAAATTTGCACCAGATTGTTTAATTGAAAGGAAAAATGTCAATTATTATTTTAGCAGAATTAATCGCTAAAATTAAAATTAATTACAAATCGTTTAATCACACTGGAATACGTATACGGTTTAAAAAGCCGTGAAAACTGTTACGTGGGACACCCTGTATATGTTGTTCGAAAAAATACTATGTTCACTTCAGTTTTGTTTGGTAGAGATATTCTAAAGACATTGAAACTCATAGGAACACCGTCAATAGATATGACGCCGAAGGTTGATAATGATATTTTGAATATTGATACTTTTGACCCAGCCGTTAATTTAACAGAATTATTGGTGATAAATCCTGAAATATCTCAAACAGAAGTATTGTAGTTCAAAACATGTAATAGAATAGAAGTTTGTTTGAGATGTTGTCAAACGCGATAGCTGCCGTGGATAAGATTGGTTGTAGTAAATTATAATGAGTGATGAGTAAGAGAGAGAGAGAGAGAGTAGGCATGCGGTCACGGATGAGTTTTCAAAGCGTATCTGAGTTGTTGACCGCAAGATGAATATTTTACCACAAATGAGTGAATGAGCGATCAAGTGTAACAAAACCGGAGTAGAACAATCTCAACGTAACATGAGCTCGAGCATGAGAGTGAGCTGTGCTACTAGAGTTGAGCAATTAGAAGATGAGACATTTTAAGAGCCACAATGGCCGACGCCACGTGGTGAATACACGCACAAAATGATTGATTTCGAACTGATATTACTTTGTAAAGTATAGAGTACAGTGACGAGAATGATTGTTGAGTAATGGATGAGACACTTATGAAAAGGAGCAGCAACACGTCTAGTAGACACAGCTGTTACGATGAGAGAGAGAAAAACGGAGAAGAACAATGAATAGATCGATAACGATCGCGAAGTCGATGGGGATTGCGAAATCGATCGCTCGACGCGACACCTATGTCGCCTCGGTGGTCGGCGGTGATTGGCCGCGTACGCTTGGTGTACTGGAGCGTAGCGAATGGGAGCGCTATGCGTCATCGTTCGCTGGTCGTGATTGGTTGAGTTGTACGCTTGTGAGTAATTGATGAGAAAAGTGATCTCGTTCGATATTGGTCATTTTCGGTGCTGCCACCTGATGACCAAAATGACCAAACAAAGTTCAAAGAATGCAATAGAATATGTAAGTACAAGCAAAACGTCCTGGACAACCAACGGTTAAAAAAGAATTAAAACTACAAATTAAGGAACTAAAACCATTCCATTTTTCACCAAGACGACTTTCGTATGTAGAAAAGGATGAAGCGAGGACAATTTTAGATAGATTGTTAGAAAAAGGCATTATTTGTGTCAGTGATTCAGAATATGCTTTACCAGTCATATTTGTGCGTAAAAAAATAGAGAATATCATATGTACGTTGATTATAGAGTTTTGAATAAATATATTGCGCGAGATAATTATCCAATTCCTATTATTTAAGACCAATTGAATGTTCTAAAAAATAAGAAATATTACACTATTTTGGATCTTAGAGATGGTTTCTTTCATATACAGGGTGGTCCGTTTAAATAAGAACACCTCCCAGATAGCACATGACGTCTTAAAGACGTCGTTTTGTCGTCATTTTTACGTCTTTACGTCTTACGTCTCTAACAGACGTCTTTTACACGTTCATAAAGACGTCTGTTAGAGACGTCGTTTTTACGTCATAAATGAGACGCCTAAAGGGCACCTTTTTTCAAACGCCAAAACGACGTGTGAGAAAAGACGTCTTTATGAACGTGTAAAAGACGTCTGTTAGAGACGTCGTTTTTACGTCACAAGTGAGATGCATAAAAGGCACCTTTCTTCAACCGCCAAACGACGTGTGAGAAAAGACGTCTCTTGAGACATATATTAATACATATGTATGTAATGATATTTGGTCCCCTCAGGGTTTCAAATCCATTCCACCACCTCTCCCTGTACCAATCCTCAACTATTGCCTAATTTCCAATTTCAGCGGGACCTACTTTTTATTAAGGTGGGCTCGGAACCACCTATTTTGCCAACAACACGTGAAACGCACCCAGAGGGTCACTTCCCGGCTTTTTACCGAGCGGTCACCCATCCTAGGTGCCTCCCCCGCCCTACGCCGTTTAACTTCGGTGATCGAACGAGAACCGGTATTTTCAGCGAGGCAATGGTCGTTGGGTAATATAACCGTATATAGTATTTTTTTTCTTAAATTTGGAAGCACCCAGTGGCTCAAGTGATGAGGCTCGCGGTTAGGACTCTTGTGATCCCGGGTTCGAATCCCCCCGGCACCTGTGAGATTTTTCCCAAGTGATATAAAAGAACGTGACACACCAGGATGGTTCGGAATCAACCTTAATAAACTGTAAATCCAATACGATGAATATTATTTAATAAAAAAAATAAATAAATGGAAAGGGGAATAATTAACAATAACCTAACCTATAGTATTTTTAAATTTTCATAATTTTTTATTTACTGTTTCATGCTACACTTATACTCGTTTTTTCATAAATTTCTGATAATAGTAATAGAAATAATGCCAGGATTTAAAGACGCTTTAAAGATGCCCCGAAAGACGCGAAAAAGACGGTTTAAAGATGCCTTAAAGACGCGAAAAAGACGCTTTAAAGATGCCTTAAAGACGCGAAAAAGACGCTTTAAAGATGCCTTGAAGACCCGAAAAGACGCTTCAAAGATGCCTTAAAGACGCGAAAAAGACGCTTTAAAGATGCCTTGAAGACGTCTTAAAGATACGTCTTTCAGGCAACTTTAAGAGGTCTTCACAAGGCATCTTTAAGACGTCAAAAAGATCTGTGACAGACGTCTTTAAGACGCACAGTTTTGTAACAAAGACGTGTTAAAGACGTATCAAAGACGTGTCAAAGACGTAGCAGACGTCTCTCAGACGTACTTACGTCTTGCGGCAGGCAACTTTCAGACGTCTTTGAGATGTCTTTGTGCTATCTGGGCTAAATATCTCTTCAGGTTATTGTGATGCAAAAATGATTTGTTACGTAATGTGCATGATGTCAATCGACCAAATATTTGGCACGAATATTTTTTTCCAAGGGTCATTTTTTTCGGAGTTGTCAAGGTCATCGATGTTTTTTGGTACATAAGTACATTTTTTTTTAAATTGTATAACTGATGTGTAACTGATGGAAAAATACATTCAGATATGTATAATAACATGACCTTGAAATGACCTTGATCCTCGAAAATTAAAGTTATACCTAGAACTGGTGTCGAATATCTTCGGCCACGACTCCTGAACCTACGAATGCGAAGAAAATATTTTTTATCACACGAAGAATATCGATCAACAGATGTGTGTATGTGTTAACTGTTAAAATAACACTCACGTTCTCTTAAGCTATCATCAGAGATGTTCAAAATGGTGTCTTTCTACGTTGATACATTTTCTGAAACGTGCAATCACCGACTGTACAGATCTTTCAATTGTTTCGGAATTAATATCAGCACAAGCTCTAACTATTCGGTTCTTCATATCCTCTGGTGTAGTTGGTCGTTCATTATAAACTGTTTTTTTCAATTTTCCCCACAAAAAAAAGTCCATTGGTGTGAGGTCTGGTGAACGCGGTGGCCATCCTAGAACTCCGGTACGACCAATCCATCGATTTGGAAATTTTTAATCCAAAATTTGTTTGACAAGGCGTGTAGAATGAGCCGGACAACCGTCATGCTGATACCACATTCTTAAACGGATATCTAGAGTACATCATGAACAAGCATTTGTAGCTAATTTTGCAAGAATGTTGCATACTTTTCTCCATTTAAAGTACCGTTTATGAAATAAGGACGAATTATTTGATTATTTAATATGCCACACCAGACATTTACACTCCACGGTCTTTGTTTATCCACTAATCTTAGCCAGTGTGGATTGTCACTTGACCAATAATGCATGTTTCTTAGATTTAGCTGTCCATGGTTGGTGAAAGACGCTTCATCAGTAAATAGTACTCTTTTAAAAAATGATTCTTCATTTTCGTATTGCTGCAAACCCCACCGAAAAGAATTCATACGATTTACAAATTCTGTTCCGTGAAGGTCCTGATGTAACGATAGATGATAGGGATGAAATTTTTCTTCTTTCAATATCCGTATTATGCTTGTTTTAGAAATACCAGTTTCACGCTCGAGTTGTCTTAAACTCACTTGCGGAGTTCCGTTAACTTTATCGACAATAATTATTTTGTTTCTTTCGTACGTAACAGTTCTGATTCTTACACGCTTTTTCACAACGGTACCAGTTTCACGAAAATGACTGATCAACTTTTTATAAGTAGAAAGTGATGGACAAGTACGATCTGGAAATTTATCTTTATACATTCTAACTGCTTTCCTTAAACAATGATCAGCTTTACCGTAAATGAAGACCATATCAACTTTCTCTTGCATTGAGTAATTCATTTCAAACAGCACGTCGATACACAGTTAGATAAATTGAAACTGATCGGAATTTCAAATCGTTAGTTTTTATCAGTATTGTGACAGTAAACATGTTTATTTACATTCATGCTCTTGATGTAGAGTCTTGGTCAAAGCCTACGATCTCAATAGATATCACTTCTAAGTAAAACTTTAATTTTCGAGGATCACGGTCATTTCATGGTCATGTTATTATACATATCTGAAAGTATTTTTCCATCAGTTACACGATGCAATAAAAAAAAATGTAGTTATGTACCAAAAAACATCGATGACCTTGACAACTCCGAAAAAAATGACCCTCGGAAAAAAAATATTCGTGCCAAATATTTGGTCCATTGACACCATGCACATTACGTAACAAATAATTTTTGCATCACAATAACCTGAAGAGATATTTAGGTATTCTTATTTAAACGGGCCACCCTGTAGATATGTCAGCAGAGTCAGTCAAATATACCTCATTTATCACTCCATTCGGACAATTCGAATATTTGAATATGCCGTTTGAACTAAAACAAGCTCCGAAAAGATTTCAGCGATATGTGAATGAAATTTTAGATGAATTAACACGTACAGTCGACGTAGTAGCGTATATAGATGATTTTTCAATAGTTACAGTAGGCAACAAACAGTGTTTAAGAATTGATAAATGCAAAGTTTTGTTAACGAAAGTTGAATACTTAAGATATTCAATTACGTTAAATGATATCAGCCCTATGGGATCTGGCATTGAGGTTGTGGCACAGTTTCCAACACCTCAAAGTTTACGAAGTGTACACAGTTTTCTCGGTTTAGGGACTGCGCATACTTGGAGTTCAGACGGTTAGAAATCGGTATAGCTACCCAGGTGCTGCCTCTAGTGTCTTTAACCGAACATTCTGAAGCTTGCGGACGCGATATTTTTTCTGAGCTAGCGCACGGGTCATATAACTTGAGCACCAGTCTAGTCCCCTGCTGTGCATGACAGAAAAAAAATGTTTTTAGGGTCTCCACAGTTTCCACGGCAAATTATCGATACCTACCGGGCATGGGCCCCGCGAGGGACCAAAAAGCTCGACAGTGTGAGACCAGGAAATCATTACCAATCCAATTACAAAACTTTTTTATTTTTAATTATATTTTTATGGAACTTTCGCCAACTTATTTCTGACATTTTTCTGACTAAAATTATATTAAACACGATATAATTTCAATTGTATTTAGTGGTTAAACCAATTTTTTCAAGAATATTTCGTTCGACGCAAGCAGAGTTTAACTTAGAGTATTATTTTTTTAAAAATTGACTATAAATTTAAGCGTCCGTTGTGATAATAGGTGGAGAATACTTCGGTAAAGAATTTTTATAAATGTTATAACAAACGAAATAATAATTTATTACTACGTTAACAAAAAAAAAAGAATATCATCTGACAATTTGTACGGTGTAACGATTCGTAAAACAACTAAAGTCAACACGGCGGAGCACAGTTGGCCGGATTGGTGTTTTGCGTTGCCGTGCTTTTTTGAGCACACTCGCGGGTGGCACGCGGATGAATCTCCACTCAAGGTTGTAAGCCCAGTAAGACCGCGAACGCGTCGACTCGCAAATGCCCTCGCACGATTGCTACTGCCCATCAAATTAATTTTGGGCAGCCGGTTCAATGACGCTCGAGTTATTGTAAAGACAATTAATAGTTGATGTGAGCAAAATATCCCGTTAAAAAATGCGTTTCGTCCCGCACCTGCTAGGGGACTCATCAGTAAGGCTGATCTAGCAGGTTCTGCCTTATACGCCATCGCACGCGAGAGATATCGAATTAAGCGACGCCTTTTTTTTTTTATTGTTAAGGAAAAGGGGAAATGCATTTACGCACTAACCCCCCCGGCCGAATGCCGGGGGGAGTGTGGGACTCAGCCTATTTAGCGGCCACTACCCACTAAAACCCCTCTGCCAGGACACATGGCATGGGCCCTTTTCCACACTCTAGACATGGGCTTCTAATACGCCGGGGATCCGCGGCTAGCATAACTCCCGACACATTACCCCCATCATGGGGTCCCATGACCTACGCTACGCATGTTCTTGGCTTAAACGAATTAAGCGACGCCTGTTTAGGGCGAATGTCCTGATCGATGGACAACTAATACTGAACGCAAAGACTAGTATGCAAAACTCGTATTAAAGATTGGTGAAACAAGACCCGTGCGTTGTCTTGTCTATCCGAGGACTGGAGAGTGTCACGACTTCCAGTCCTAACGCAATGAGGAAGAAAATGCGCTGATTGGTTCCTGCCGAAAGTTGCATTTTCCAATCAGCGCCCTTTTGACTTTGTAGGCCTCCTTCCTGTAGCTCTGAATAAGACCTTGGAAGGAGGCGTAGGGCTCTACCTAACCCGGTCGACGATGGGTCTCGGTAATACGAAATTATCCTTGACGGTCGCGGGTGGTCTTTCGGAGGGACAATTCTATGGCACATTGTCCTTCAAGATATACAGAAAAAACTAAACATCTGGCAATGTCTCGAATGGTTGCCGAATGACCCCTAATTTACGAAATCTTCGAGGAAGATTTTTAGTCACAAATGCACCATAAATATTGTCCGAAAGAGAACCATGTGTACTGTTCCTGCGCGACGGAACATTGGAGTAAGGTGTGACTTCATCTCCAAAAGCAAACTTCCTTGTATTGATATCTAATCAATGAACTTTGCTTCCTAAATGTCCGCGGACCTCGGAAATGAAGAAATATTATAGTTGTAATAAACGTTGAAAGTTGGACATTTTAAGAAGAGTATTTTTCACGAGAAAAATTGCTTTTCTTTCATGCGATGCCCTGATGTTTCTATTTAATATTTTCTGTCGCTTTTTTTTTAATTAAAGAGCTGATTTTTGCGATAAGGAATCGTAT
Source organism: Lasioglossum leucozonium (assembly GCA_028454225.1). Classification (NCBI taxonomy): domain Eukaryota; kingdom Metazoa; phylum Arthropoda; class Insecta; order Hymenoptera; family Halictidae; genus Lasioglossum; species Lasioglossum leucozonium. The sequence continues at coordinate 10,719,576 of CM052216.1, read as the reverse complement.
CTTACATTATTGATTAATCTGCATAATATGTCAAAACAAAAAATTAAAAAAATTCTTTATAATCGGTAAGAGGTATCTTCCAAGTCCCAAAAAATCCCGTTTTCTAACAAATTGGAATATTTTCAGGACACCTTCTTCTAAATAACTATAAAAAAATCGATTCCCCCCTCAAACCACTGTTTAGACTATTATTGTTTGAAGTTACTAAAAAAAATTAAGATCCAGAAGCCCTAGAATTAATAATTAAATAACAGGAAATATAATAATATTGATAATAATGATAATACTAATAATAATTATAACACTAATGGCGATAATAATAATAATAATAATAGTAGTAATAAGATTGATGTATTTCTTCTTAACTAATCCTTAATCTGACATTAGTACATTGTCCAGTCTATGTTTCGCGTCCATACCTTTTACGAATTAAAAGTTACGAGGCTATGTCACACTTTACCCCAATCCGGCCCACTGTGCGGAAGTTCGTTCCAGTTCTGTAAAAAATGTTGTGGACGACACGCTGTGCGTCTTTCCTCCGGGCATCTCAAGTTCGGGAAAAAGGTACCAAGTTCGGAGAAAAGTCTGAGCGTCGAGTATGAATTAGACAGTAGACACCTCCGACAAGTATGCGCAGGCCATTATGCTCGTATTTTAGAAAGTTCATTGAAGGGTTTGCAATAATAGCTAAGCCGTTATATGATTTGCTTACAAAAATGCGGAATTTCGGTTTACTGAGATTGAATTGCGTGCGTTTAAACTATTAAAAGCTAAATTAACATCTGCACCCATATTGGCAATGTGATCCTCGCGATACAACAGAATTGCACTATGATGCTAGTGCTTTAAGATTCGGTGCAGTTTTGTTACAGCGTAAAGCAGATCTTAAGTTGCATCCAATATTTTATTTTTCCAAACGTACCATGCAAGTGGAGAGTAAATATCATTTATTTGAGTTAGAAACGTTGGCTGTAGTATACGCACTTAAGCGATTTAGAATATATTTACATGGAATTTCTTTTAAGATTGTAACTGATTGTAATGCGTTGAAGTTAACTCTTCAAAAGAAATATATTAATCCTCGTATTGCACAATGGGCGCTTGAGTTGCAAAGTTTTGATTATTCAATAGAACATCCCAGGTAGCACCGTACGTCCATGGGACGTCCGTCTTAGGTACCGTTTACGTCCATACGTCCTATGTCCGTTTTGTATGTCCCACGGACGTCCCTGACACCTACATTTCGGACGTCCCACGGACGTCCGTTTTTTACGTCCTAAGGACATCCGTGGGACCAAAATTTCGGATTTCCCAGGGACGTCGTTTTTTTCGTTTTAAGGATATCCGTAAGACCTAAATTTCGGACGTCCCAGGGACATTAGTTTTTTCCGTCCTAAGGACATCCGTAGGACTTCAATTTCGGACTTAGAACTTCAATTTTATATCTCGTCGGAGTACTCAGTTTTTACGCGTGAGACATATATTAATACATATATATATATATTCGAATTTCCTCATGTATTTCGAATACCTTAATGATATATATAT
>CM052216.1:10668160-10711731 GCA_028454225.1 Lasioglossum leucozonium | reverse complement strand
TTATTAAAAAAGGTGCAGTCCTTTATTTCGGAAAACGAGATAAAACAACGACCATTGCCTCGCTGAAAATACCGGTTCTCGTTCGATCACCGAAGTTAAACGGCGTAGGGCGGAGGACGCACTAGGATGGGTGACCGCTCGGTAAAAAGCCGGGAAGTGGCCCTCTGGGTGCGTTTCACGTGTTGTTGGCAAAATAGGTGGTTCGGAACCCACTTTAATAAAAAGTAGGTCCCACTTGAAATTATGCGATAGTTGAGGATTGGTAAAGGGAGAGGTGGTGGAATGGATTTGAAACCATTGAAACCAAAGGGGACCAAATATCATTACATACATACATAATTTTCATCCTACGAAAGCTCAACACATAACGCATTTAAAATAACTAACGTAATTTGACTATTACCTCCTGAATGGCCATTCTAATATAAAACTAAGAGAGCTCTCTTACCGTTTATCATCAGGTCACCACGCGCAGTGATCCACAGCAGAGTTCCACTGGAACTCTGCACGATTGCCAACTTGCTCTTAAGATAATCCTTCGCTGGCAGCACTACGGTTAGCCTTGCGATCCGTCCCAGCTTCGGTATGCACTGCAAGGGAGCTTCAACGCTTCCAATGCACCAGACTCTCAAATGTGCAACCGGCCTGGTAGAATCCAAGTCTTGCCGAACCGAGTGCACAAGGACCCAACGTCCAAAACCATCATTACCCGGGATCACTCGCGGGACACTCAAAGTCCAAACAACACTCAAATGTGCAACATTATCGCGGAACAAACTCTCGCGTTGTCTCTCACATTCGTCAATCGCTCATATTCCCTTTTTAACCATCTCTATGACAATGCCAACTTGTCAATCGCGACCACCGTGAATCGCTCGCCAGACTCGCGTATATACATGTAGGATCGGGTAAGGCGGCGACCACCCACCTATCTGCTGTATTATTGTTAGTCTAGAATAAGGGTATGAATGAATGACTGTCTGCGCGTGCGACTGAACGGTGTCGTCTCGCGGCGGGGTGGCGTCAAGATGTTTGGGAAAAGTGTGACTAGGTTAAGACAATTTCAAGTGGTGCGAATGAAGAATGGCTGGAACTGAACGGCTGGAACTGAACGACTGGACCAGGGGAATGAGAAGAAACGTGAGAGTGAGCTAGTATGAATGTTAAACAAGGAGAGAATGACCGAGGATGAAGTTAAAAGCGCGTGAATGTTTGGACGGAGGGCAGAGTACGATAGGATAGCGAATGAGAACGTGGTCGAGTTTAACGTACGATTGTAGAGTTCTGTTTATTTTGTTTTATCCATTTTGTTTTATTCATTTTGTTTTAATAAACAATATATTTTTAAGAAACTATTTTAATCGGTATTAAGTTTGCACTTAATATTATTAAGTTTACTTTTTTTAAAATTTTTGTTACTATCCTAGAATGTATAACAATGCCACACGTGCCTCAAGCATATGCGCACACAGAGGTGACCTAAATGTGTAGCACACCACTGCGGGTTTTTTAGTGTACTGTACCTGACCCGGTGAGGCCACGGATTCATATAGATAGTCAGTCAAAGCTCAACCGTGGTAATAAACATATTCTTTGTAATACGTGACATTATTAATCAATCCTCCTTCCCCTTACAAGGGGAGGCCGCGACCTTCGGGTCACCGATTGTGCTGATACTTTGCACACTTATAGATCTCGTTATCCTTGCGAGGATATTGGACCCGAGATAGGGTTTCGGGGTAATGCGAATAGCGGGTACCCGAACACCCTTTGGCTCGGGTAGCACCGATGAGTAGAGGGGCAAAAAAAAAAGATCTCGTTATCCTGTTCACGAATATATACATACCATTATAGGGGCAGATACTCAATAGTTTTCGAGATATTGGCGATTAAAGTTTCATAGCTCCTGTATAAAACAGCATTTTGTGTGCCTTACTACAAGAGCCTGTGTGGCGCCGCGGTAGCATGCCCAGTTTTCAGGCGGATGACCAGTGTTCAAATCCTGTCGACGGGATATATGATGGATATAGCTCAATCGGACAAACAGTTCCTGAGATAAAAATTCGGAAGTGCGGTCAATTTTCGCCAAAATGGGCAAAAATCGCAAATTTCGAAGACTTGTAATTTCTAAAAAAATTCGAAACCAGCAAAATGATGACTTAAACCCTCCCTAATTTCACATGGACTACAACATCTTTCATTTAGAACAAAATCGTCGATGGTCACCGCAAAAAGTGATCGATTTGACGTGAAATGTCTCTTTTATGTGTTTTAATCTCATTGGGAAAAATACCGCGGTAATAGATTTACTCTATGAGCGATCATTATTTGAAGGACAAATCAAAATGTTCGACAAATGTATCCTGTAATGATCGAATCACTGATCAGGGGGATAATGGGAGAATCATGTGCAAACCGTGTCGATCGGTCTATAATCTGGACGTGACCGCTAAATTTCGCGCGTTAAAGTGATAGAACCGACAAAGCCATGCGGGGGTCTAACTGGTTTATCGTGTGTCGTTGTCGGGACGCCGGTTTGATGAACTGTTCGCCGACATAGCCTCTAGTCGGTGATAGATCGGTTGTTTATTAACGTCCAGCTTGTTGCGAGGTTCCGTTACTAACCGGACGACCGAATCATCGTTAGGCGTGCACAGCGACTTGAATATTAATCACCTGCGTGCTACACGCAAAATTATTTCATTGCATGACGAACCAAAATATCATGGTAAATGTTCCCAAAGAGGGAACCACTTCCAATTTGGTTAATTATTTCATATATTAATGAAGTAATCACTCCGAGTAATATTATGAAAATTTCAGTCGTCGCGTCGTCGGTGGATGTTTATTAAAAAATTATTAACGGACACATTTCTGCGGAACGGTCTATTTAATTTTGTTCGTTCATTTATATTTTCGGTCACTGGATATATGTCTGCCATTAGTTTGAAAGAAACATCTAATCTTTCATCGTGATAAAATGTTCTGGCGATTACTCGGAGTAATTTACGATGGCATGAAGATCGATAATATGATTTACGAAAACACCAAGTTACGATAAAATCATTTAGGTCTGATTTCAATTTAAGCAAGGCCTAGGTAAGGTTTCAGATCAGAGTCGCGAGATTAAGATTTTGATCGAACCTGAGCGCCGACAACATTAATACTGATTTTAACAATTTACGGTCGATATAAATTTAATATTTATCATGGACGGCGTAACCTCCACAACTGGCAACAGATTTTTTGTATCAATATCAAGACGTTTTGGATTGGAAACTTTAAAGGTGCTCAAGGACTGGTCTAACACACAGTATACAATGGCAAAGATAAGTAACAGAAAATTATTTCTTTTAAAATGTAGATCTCACAACATAATTCCAAATTTTATTAAGAACAATGTCATTAACAAATTTAACATGATTACCACTTCTACGTTTACATGTAATAAATTATTAAATCTTCAAAACAGATATATGAGAAAATTGTTAAACATCGCAATAAAAGATACACGGTTCTTGCTTCCTCAGAATGCTTTTGAAAAGTTTTTCATGTTTGAAAACAAGAAACATGCAAAGCTTTTCATAGACTGTAAAAGGAAATGCATTAACAAATTCAACAGATTACCTGAAATCAAAAATAACTTTATACACAACATCAGAGAAGCAGATATCAATGATTTAAACAATAATTTAGGTTCAGAAAACAATACAAATTTAGATTTTAATAGTAATACATGGTTCAAAAATTTACCAAATATAAAAAAAAAAGATCGAACCCGAGCGCCGACAACATTAGTACTAATTGCAACAATTTACGATCGATATAAATTTAATATTTATTAAGACCTGTGTCCACTCTACCTTCCTCTTCTACGACGCTATTCCCCCACGCTTCTGATACGGCGCGGTCACATGACACGTTCCGTCTCTGCTTTGAATGTGTCGCAATTCACGTGACTGATGGGTGGCAGATTGGTAGCAGATTGGTACCAGTTTTGTCTCTACGTATTCATGTATCCGGTACTGACAGTGGGGGTAATTTGTTCCCCTCAATTCGAATAAATTCCTCTCATCTGGCGACTCTGTTTCAAAACTAACTCAATTTTATATCTAAGAATATTTACCTCATACCTAACATAAACCACTATGAGTGTATCAGAACCGTCAGGTATATTATTAAATATATTTGTACGAATATCTAGAAAACTAAGACAGGTCGGCTATTATTATATACAGGGTGTGCCAAAAAATGTTGTACTTCCTTGAAATGAGTGATTTCTGAGCTTATTTAAAGTAACTTTTTAATTTGGGAAAATGATCTCCGCGGCTTTGTTAATGAGTAACTACCGAAAAACGCGGACCAATCAGGGAACGGTTACAGCAGACGGATTCCGGCTCGGCGACATGAGCGTGGCGTTGGCGTTGCCCGAGCAGAGATCCGTCTGTAGCCGCGCTCAGATTCGTAAAAGAAAAATTTATTTCAAAAGACGTCAGGAATCACCCCTTTCGATGAAGTACACTTTTGAGACACGCTGTAAATATTCCGTTTTATAAAAATTGTACCAATATTTTTGCTCAGCATTGTAAATAACAGCCAGCTGTGCTAATACGTCTGTGCCTGCGTTTGTATACAATTATAGAAATAAATCGAATCAATATATTAATACTCCAATATTTATTGCGGAAAAAATGACAAAGTATTCAGAAATTATGCAGTTAAATTCATTTGCATGTTGTAGGTCAATTTATTTTCCAACACGAAAACGCTACGGTCAGGGCCGGCGCGAGGCAGGTTCAGCGCGTTCGCCGGAACCAGGCCTCGCGTCTTGAAAGGCCCCGCGGTCTACGAAAGCTCATCAGACATTTTGTAGGACCGCCTGTATAGTAGACTGAATATAATTGATTCTAAATTTAAAGATAAGGTGTTGTTTGAGATGTTGTCAAACTAGATAGCTGCCGTGGATACGATTGATTGCAATCAATTCTGTTGCATGATCAATGATGAGTGATGATTATGTAATAGAAAAGTTATTACTGTATGAGTAAATGCAGTGATCAATTGAGAAGAGCCAGAGTGAACACTCGTATATCAATACTGAGAAAGCATGCGGTCACAGACGAGTTGTCAAAGTGTATGTGAATTTTTGACCGTAAGATGAGTATTGTTCCACAAGTGAGTGAAAATGAGCGATCAAGTGTAATTATAAATGAGGAGAGCAGTCTCCACATAACGTGAATTGGAGCGCGATGATGAGTTGTGGAAATGGAGTCGTAACAGGAGGTGAGATGGTCAAAGCCACAATGGCCGATGCCACATGGTAAATACACTCACGAAATGAATTGATTTAGAACTGATATCACTTCATAAAGCACTGAGCATAGTGATGAGAATGAGTGATGAGTAATAGGTGCGACACTTACTGAAGGATGAATCAGATGGTGGGGAAGAAACAGCTGAGATGAGATTCAATGTAAAAGAGACGGAGCTTGAACACGTGCGCCCGAGACAGCGGTTACGTTGAGAGAGAGGGAGACAGAGTATAACGAAGATGAACAATGAAAGATCGATAATGACCGCGAAGTCGATGGCGATTGCGACATCGATCGCTCGACGCGACACCTATGTCGCCTTGGTGGTCGGCGGTGATTGGCCGCGCACACTTGGTGTACTGGAGCGCAGCGAATGGAAGCGTCCCGCGCCATCGTTCGCTGATCGTGATTGCTTGATTGGTACACCTATGAATAAACTATGAGTAAAACGATCGCGTCTGATCTCGTTCAATATTGGTCATTGTGGTGCTGCCACCGTACGATCGAAATGACCAAACAGGTTTCAACAACTGATGGCTTTTGCGATTGGTCTTATTTAACACACCGAAGCAAAATGCACGAACGATCTGCGCTATAAGCTATAAACAAGTGGCTTCAGACTGAATAAAATTTTCGGACTGGCAATCTAATTGATAAAGAGTTCGAAAAACTTTTAAAACTTGAAACGGCACGATGCGAACAAGTTTGCCAAAGAATAACTGCAATTATTTCATATCTGGCGCAACATAACTTAGCTTTCCGAGGAAGTTCCGATACTTTGTACAAATTGTACAATGGTAATTTTTTGGGTTTAATACAGTTAATTGCAAAATTTGATTCCAGTCTAAATGACCATTTAAACAGAATAGCCGTAAAAGAGCATCAGTATTTATCTCATTCAATTAAAAACGAATTAATAAGTGCAATGGCAAAAAAATACAAAGAGTAATTATCGATGCAATAAAGAGAGCAAAATACTATTCCATTTTATTGGATTGTACAGCAGATGTGAGCCACCAAGAGCAACTATCGGTTGTCCTTCGTTATGTTAACATAACAAACGTGTCGTTGAAATCAAAGAACATTTTATCATATTTGAAATAGTTCACGATACAACAATCATGTTTATTCTGGATCAGTTGGGAATAAATATCTGACTGCCGCGGACAAGGATATGATAACGGTGCTAATATGAGGGAAATATATCAGGGAGTACAAGCAAATATATTACGTGAAAATCGGAAAGTGTTTTATCTACTATGTAGTCGCAACTTGAATTTGTTACTGGGAGATATAGCAAAATCATCCACCCAAGCACTACATTTTTTTGGGGTCTTACAAAAGATTTATACAATATTTGCAGCATCAACATCGCGTTGGGATGTTTTAAAAAAACATGTTGAAAAAATTACACCTAAACCATTATCAGAAACTAGGTGGGAATGCCGTTTTGATAGTGTGTTTTGTCGCGACTGCGTGTGTCGCGAATGTTCCGGATCTGTGCCCGCCAAATTAATCTTGGGAAGTAGTTCCAATGATAAGATGATATAAAAGACGCAACAGGCAATAATCGATTCGCATGACAAAGAAATACGTTAAAAGAAGCGTTTCGTCCCGGACCTGCTAGTGGACTTGTCAGTAAGGCTGATCTAGCAGGTCCTGCCTTATACGCGCGCAGATGATGAAATGTTGCGATTCCGTACGCGAGGAATCTCTATGCGATCCCGTTAGTCGGATGTTCTGATCGCTGAACAATGAACTAACTAATTACAAATATTAAGGCGCTGGACCGGTAGCATGGTGTGCACACACACCACTAGGTCAACCGTATACGTACATGGGGATTGCAAGGATCCGGGAGGCCGCAAATCATGCCTCACTAATGCAAAGTCAAGACTTCTTAGTAGTCACAATCGCTAGATAAAAGATAAATCTAGGGCGCGATCTTCGCCAAATGGCCCAATTTTTACGTTTTCGGGGCGTAAATTGCATTATTCGACAGCATGTAGCGGAACCGCGAGAAGCAATGTGGCGGCGCTACAGTGCTGCCGCTGTCGGAGCTGTCGAGTAATACGTTTCATAGAGCTACGAGGGCTACATTCTGCCAAATAATGCAATTTACGCCCCGAAAACGTAAAAATTGGGCCATTTGGCGAAGATCGCGCCCCAGATTTATCTTTTATCTAGCGATTAGATCTAGATCTAGCGATTTTTATGTAGTGACTACTAAGAAGTCTTGACTTTGCATTAGTGAGGCATGATTTGCGGCCTCCCGGATCCTTGCAATCCCCATGTACGTATACGGTTGACCTAGTGGTGTGTGTGCACACCATGCTACCGTTCCAGCGCCTTAAGAATGATTGACAAGACAACGGCTCGTGCGTTGTCTTGTCTACCCGCGGACTAGAGAGTGTCGCAGCGCGGCGTTAGAGCGTAAACTCAATTGACGAACGCGGTCTCAACGCGATGTTCGTCAGGCTTCTCGAGCAGGAAATGAGATGCACTGATTGATTCCTGCAGAAAGTTGCATTTCCCAATCAGCACACTTTTGACAATTAGGACCTCCTTCCCTGCTCTGAATGAGACCCTGGGAAGGAGGAGTGGGGCGATACCTAAACTCGGGCGACGACGGGTCCCGGCAATTCGACACCGTACTTAACGGTCGCGGGTGGTCCCTCGGAAGGACTAAATTTATGACACCTTGTATTTTCAAGAGTGTAGAAAAACTAAACATTAGGCCAGATGCCTCGACTGGTCGTCGAATGACCCTAGTTTGTTTAATTCTCTATGACGGTCTTTAGGCACGAACGGACCAGAAATATTAACCGAAAGACATCCACGTGTATGGTTCTTACGCGACGGAATATAGTGTAAGGGCTGTTCGCTTTCAACGCCTTGACCGAAATTGCTAACAACACATCTGACAATAAATTAAAAATTGAGATTTTGTCTACAGTGCGAAAGATAAATGGATTTGAATTTATTGCCAGTCCCGTCATTTGGTACGAAATATTATCATAAATGAATATCGTCATCAAAGTATTGCAAAATCTTAAGATGCAAATAGATTTGGCCACGAAGCATCTAGAAGGTCTGAACGTATTCTTTGCGGAATACAGAAATGCAGGATTCAGCAAAGCCATGATCGCAGCGAATGAAGTTACAAAGGAAATAGACATAGCTCCAGATTTCAAGTCATCATACAGGGGCAAAAAACGAAAATTAACTACGAAAATAACTACGAAGGAGAAAATGAATCGTCAACGATTAACGACGAAGAATACTTCCGTATACATTACTGTTTAAAAAGAATAATAGATACTGCGTTAGTATTATTTAAAAGTAGATCTGAATTATATGCAAATCACTAGAATATTTTTGGTTTTCTATACATATATGAATGAGATTGCGAATTTAGATGACGAATATTTATTAAAATGTTGTCAGGATCTTCATTTACATTTGGAAGGAGATTTCGACGGAAGTGAAATGTTTGAAGAGGTTAAGATGTTCCGATTGATAACGCAAGCCAATTATTCGGCTCTAGATGCGATGAAATACATTATAAAAAACAATCTTTCGGAAGCATACCCAAGTTTATTAATCGCCTTACAAATAATGTTAACTACGCCAGTAACCGTGGCTTCAGTTGAACGTAGTTTTTCGCAGTTGAAACTATAGTTTCAATTATTGTAATACAAATTATCTTCGATGATCAATAAGCCATACCGATTTACATCTCTGGCTATTCTCTCAATAGAAAGCGAAGTAGCAAACTCAATCAATTTTGGTGATGTATCAAAGATTTTGCGTCGAAAAAGCGAGAAAATTTATGTAATATTCAACTTACAAAAAATATATGTAACATCCTTTGTACTTATAATAAATTATTGTGAAAAAGTATAGGATTTGAATGTGTATTCTGGCCTCGCAAAATTTTTTAACCGGGCCCCGCAAAAGGTCACGCCAGCCTTGACTACGGTTTATATCGCAAAGTTAGTGAAGGAATACACTTTTTCTAAAAACAAATCAAATATTAGATAGGCCTACAGGATCTCCCGATTTCAACATTATTGAAAATAGTTGAGGCAATCTTATCAGTAGACAGAGGATCTTTATGCAAAATTAATATACAAAATATGCAAAAAATTATGCAAAATATATGCAAAATAATTGTACAATGTATACAAAATAATTGTACAATGTATACATATTTTCATTTATTGTTTGTTGTAATTTGCATTACAATATGTAACTATGATTTTTTCCATATTGTCAATGGTAAGTTGACGTCTTTTCTCGCTACAAAATAATTTGTATGCTGAAAAGGTCCTTTCAACATCACGGGACGTAATTGGTGCATATTTTACGGTTCTTTACAATTATTGTATATGCACGCACATACATATACAGAGTGAATTCGTTAACTTGTTATTTAAGAATTGTGTTACGACGCGGGAAGAATGGGCCGGACATCCGTCATGTTGATACAACATATTTTCACGAATGTTCAAGGGTGTATTTTCCAGGAGAATTGTGTAAGACGCTGGACCGATCCGCGCGTCTGTCTCCGTTCGTGATCTTCTCGAGACTGCCGATCGCCGTCTTTTTTTCGTTGATCAGCCCTCACGCACACCAGTTGCAACACACACATACATTCGGCTTCTCGAACCTTCGAAGCCTTCCTCGATCTCATACAATGTTGTCACACTCACACGCACACACACACACACATTCGGTCTCTAGAGCCGTACATTGTCGCTCTTTGCTATGCCTACAATTGGTAACGATTCTCGTAAAAATGCAATGTATTTTTCTGCATTTAATGTTCCGCTAATAAAGTGAGGCCCAATTATTTGGTTATCTAAAAAAAATTCCGCAGCAAACATTGACGGACCATGGTCTTTGCTTGTCGACTGTCCGTAACCACCGCGGATTTTCAGATGACCAGATTCAGGTTTTTTAAATTTATTTGCCCGTGATTTGTAAACGAAGCTTCATCGGTAAATAATACTTGATTAAAAAATGCTCTATTGTTTATCAATTGTCTCAATCCCCACTGGCAAAAGTTTACACGATTTACAAAGTCTCTACCATGAAGTTCTTGATGAATTGATAGGTGAAAGGGGTGAAATTTGTGTTCCTGGAGTATTTGCACTACACATTTTTGACTAATGCCACTTCCTCGTGCGATTTGCCTCGTACTAGCATGAGAGTCTGTATTCACTGCTGCCAGAACATTAATTGTGTTTGCTTCATTCCTTACAGTCCTCTCCTTTGTACGTTTTTTATTTTCGACTCTACCAGTTTCACGGAATTTATTTATCAAATTGGAGTAAACGGAAACTGATGGACAATTACGATTAGGAAATCGGTCCTTGTACAACTGCACGGCTTCTCTTATACACTGTCGACTTTCTCCATAAATGAAAATCATATCAATCTTATCTTCCTTCGAGTAACGTATTGCGAAACGTTCATCGATAAACTGATCGAGAAATCTTAGAAACTGTGGAAATCTGATAGCAAAAAAGTCTTCTGAGTAATCAGTAGTGGATAAACACGATTCTGTATGAACGTATAGGTGAAGGTGCATCATAATTGTCCTCCTGTCAACACCGAATATGTTATTATGTTGTGTATTGCGATACATTTGAATGTATAGCAGAACAAGGGATGTATGTTTGAACATTTGGCGTAACAGATTGATAATACATGAAATGAATCTTACACGTTGAATTTTATTTAAACAATTTTTTTGGGTTGAAGGTCATTTGAAGGTCATATTGTGTTACATGCATGGATACGTTGTTTTGTCAGCTACAACATTACGTTAACGAAAATATATCATTCCATTTAAAAAAACATCGATAACCTTGAAATCTCATAAAAATGACCTTGAATTTTTTTTCCCTTACACCGTTATATGTGGCCCTTCAAACAGTGTAACTTTGTCCTACGAAATTTTTTTGTACAACGAAAAATAACGGAGATATTTAGGTGTCCTGCTTTATCGAATTCGCCCTGTATATGTAGCATTAAATGCAAAATATGTCAAAAATATGCAATATATGCTGGAAATCATGTTGGAAATCACCGCAGTCGGATTCGTGATCGTGTTCGATGCGTCGAGCAGGTCCAACGACACCTATGAAATACCGGCGTAAACTGGAGCGAGCGTATTCTGTTCGGTGCGCGTCTTTTCGTTCTAGCGCGCGTCTTTTCCTTTTCACTCTAGTTTTGTACGAGCGATTGTGCGTGCGGCTTCCGCGTCGAGTATACATAGAATACACGTTCCTGTAACTCTACCATTACTATCATACAATAAATTCATCAGCGAAAAATATGCAATATACATATAAAATATATGCAATATGCAAAATGTGCAAAATAAAAACTATATTTTTAAAATCCTCTGTAAACAACGTAAATTTCTGTCCGGGTCCCATAACTTTACTTACTTTCTATCGAAATATGCATTTGCATAAACATCCGCTGTCTATAGCATATACAATAGCAGCCAATTTGGAACCGTCGAATAATTTTTAATAACATATTCAAGAGAAGTGATAAAAATTGACTTAGATAAGCATTAAAAAATTATACAAATCGTCACCCAACATAACCACTGCAGTCCTATCAAAATGCTATCATGTTGTCCCTGTGGATTTTGACAAAGATGTTATTTTTGTCATAATATTTGTTATATGTTATACAGGATGGGAGAATAACTATGTCCATATTGGTTATTCCCGTCGCTTGTAATAATATGGAAAACTGATATACTATACAAAAATTGCACGGTATATAGGGTGAAATATTGTGATGCTTTTCATATGCATGAAGGCGTTGCGGAGATTTCAAGGTCACCTTGAAATTATTTCTATAATATCTCGTTAACTATTATGTTAACTATTAAGTTTAACTGTTAACTATTAGTTTAGGACATATCAGGGTCAATATATTTTTACGCAGAATTTGATATTCTATCGATTCATGTGCCTGCATTCGTATTGTATAATCATAGAAACAAACTTTTGAGTCTCGTAACAATCGTAAATGGCTGAAGCTTCAAGCAGAATTTAAAATGAAACTATTGCCAGCAATTTGATTCCACCACGGGAATTTCAATTAAGGTGTGGTCGCTTTGTAGTTTCGGTCTATCGGAAGCAATGACATTGTAAACCATTCACTGCTGACAGTTATTAGAGGGTTGCATTCGGCCCCGTGTCCATCAGTGTCAGTTTCAAGAATAACCTTCGAGCCGCGCCGTATTCTGTAGCATAAAAAGTCCCGGATTACTAAAACGAAAGAGTGAAAGTGATTGCGGCTCGTTGCGGACATCGATCAGTCTACAAGTGATTCATCGTAGAGGTCGCCTTCCGGAAATAACGTCTAACCATTGGTATACGGTCATACGAATATTCCGCTTCTGCCCTGATCATTTATTTAAGACATTGCAGTCTGTGGACGAACTGTCAGTCTATGCAATTCTAAGTAGTCGCGTTTATGATATGTCATTACAAAGTTTTCAACGATGTTTGCGAGCGACCGACCGGAGACAAAGGTTCGGCGTCGATTATACAATAACAATGAAAATACTAATTTAATCGTAGTTCGTGAACATTCGATTTCAAATACAGGCTGATTCAGATACGTATGCCACTTAAACACAGAGTTGGGTATTATTTAGATATAAAATTATCTAAATAACGATTCGTATAAAAGATACTTTGTATTCTTTATTCGAAAATTTGAATAAAAATGGTATCTTTCTTCGACTAGCATCGAGTAAATAATTTTATTCGACGAGAATATTTCTGACGATTTAAGATAATTTTTTCATCTAAAAAATTATAAAGATAAAAGATGAAACGATGAAAAAATTATTCAAAGTTCGAATAATTCAACCTCGAATAAAAAAGATTGTCTTTATTCGTTGGATAAATTCTCGTCGAATAAAATTATTTGTTCGATGCTTATTAAATAAAGATACTTTTTTTGTATTAGAACTTTCGAATAACGGATAAAAATTATTTTATCTTTTATTTGTTATTCGAATTTTTTATTTAGATGAATATTTTGCTTAACTCTGAACTTAAATATTATATTAGGTGTTAAGAGTAGCATAGAATGTATTAATTAGTTTATTCCCGTTTAGCTTCTTTATCGAGATATAAAAGTCGCCTTGAGTTTTTTTATTGCATAGGGCAAATTTGAATCTTGTGGTTGAGAATTGAACAGTGAATAAAAAAATAGAATCCTATATAGGGTGAAAAATTAATAATTAGATATTCTGTATTAAGATTAATACATTTGCGTAATTGATCGATAAGTGCAAGTATTATTTGAATAGAAAAGCAAAATTGAAAAAAAATTAATTGTTCAAGGAAATCCAACAATTGTTTGATTTTGTTTTTTGAAATTCTAATATCTTTGTTTTCGTTAATAACTCGAAAACAAAGCTCTTCGGCGCAAATTGGCAAGAGATAAAAGATTCTCTTTATGGGGCACACTATACTCTTTAGGATACGCACTAAATCGTAGTTTTATATTGGAAGCGCATCAGGCGACAAGAGCGTGTTTTGTTTCTTTCTTTCGATGACGCGCATTCCAACTTATAACGCAGTCTCCTTCACGCAGCAAATGTAACACATGTATTCTTCTATTTCTTATATATTTATATTTAAAGTAAAGTGTAATAATAATAATACTCGATATTTTTATTATTCCAAATCTCCTGACAGATTCATACCATATAGGGTCATTCCACGCCAAATCGATCACTTTTTGCGGTGACCATCGACGATTTTGTACTAAATGAAATATGTTGTAGTCCATGTGAAATTAGGGGGGGGGGTGGGGTGGGGTTTAAGTCATCATTGTGCCGGTTTCGAATTTTTTTAGAAATTACAAGCCTTCGAAATTTGCGATTTTTGCCCATTTTGGCGAAAATAGGCCTCACTTCCGAATTTTTATCTCAAGAACTGTTTGTCCAATTGAGCTATATATTTTTTTATTTTATTCAGAAAGGATTGGGCTATTATAATAATTTTTTCATCCTCGAGAATTAACTTTATAATATCGAAAAATATAAACAAATTTTTTGTTTACGTTTTTTTCAAATTTGGCCAGTAATGTAAATTTTGAAAAAAATATGGTTATATTCTCTGAAGTTTTCTCTTCAAAATAAGCCCTTAAACAAAATGGCGTTTTGCCTGTAATCGTCACAATGTGCTGAAAAAGGACGCGGTGTACCCGCATTTCAGGTAGCGGCGAGCCGAGCGCACCGCTATTATGGTCAGTTTTGTATACTGCTGATCTCAAAGCAATACCAGCAAATCGTTTACGACTAAATGACCCTATTTATACCTCGAGAACAATATTAGTAACCACTCTTGGCCAACGACACTTTTTTAATCATAACTTCCATTATAGATGTAGTTTTAGATGTAGTATAGATGTATGTTTTACAAGAATGGTGTCGTTGTTCAAAGGAAACCACGAGGAGGTGTTGGTATTTTCCATCAGGAAGGGATAAGGAAGGGTTGTGGAAGGGTTATCGTCAAAAGTATGTACGGATAGAATCATTGAAAACTATTTCATTACACTAAAAACAGAGCCATCATTATCGCACAAGCAAATTTTACATAGCAGTACTTTATTCAATTTTTAGGGGTGAGAATTTGATTATCTAATGGTCTTTGTAAGCTAGTGCGCATGGCAAGTCTTTTGATGCTTCCTCCAAGACCATCGCATGGTCCCTTACCATGAGTCGTTGCAAAACAATGCCATTCTGCAGGAATAAATTCTTTTTGTTTTTATATTGCGTAGCCGCCCCGTCAGCAAAGTATATAATCTCTTTTATTTTTTTCGCATATATATGTTTAAGATAATCTATTGACTTTTTTTGAAAAGTATGAATAGCAGCTGTATTATGTTCTAAACTTTCAGAAATTATGACAAAATTATGACTATGTTCGTTTGTATACATAACGAAAGGATAAAGAGTGACTTGTTTATTACTCCAATGGTAATTTTGCACTTCATCCTGTATAATGAAACTATAATTTTCCGAAAAGTCGCCTATGACAACAAATTCTCCATGATCCATCAACTCTTTTGTCTGTACTAAGTATAAACTCTGTGTTCTAGCGATATAATCATGTGTCTGCAAGATCGAAATTTTATCTGCGAGACGGTCTATGAAGTCATCAGTGGAACATGTAAATGTCTCCAAGGAAGATCTATCGGTACTGGTCCAACTTATAAAACTGACTTCTGTAAGATAATTATCATCAAAAAACCTTTCAAATTCTGAACGGATAAAATTAAAACCGGGACGAGAATTACATTTTCGTAAATGGCATGATGAAATCGGTTGCTCCCATATTAAAGATTTTACATTCTGATGTATAACACAAACACAAACAGAGTGTGTTCCACTGGCACCAGCTAAAACACACTCCTTTGGTCGCAATCTACCTGAAACGCGGGTACACCGCGTCCTTTTCCAGCACATTGTGACGATTACAGGCAAAACGCCATTTTTTTCAAGGGCTTATTTTGAAGAGAAAAATTCAGGGAATATAACCATATTTTTTCAACATTTATATTACTGGCCAAATTTGAAAAAAACGTAAAAGAAAAATTTGTTTATATTTTTCGATATTATAAATTTAATTCTTGTTGAATGAGGTTTGAGGCAGGAAGAACAACCAGTATTTAACGTGTACTTTAGCTAAGTGAATATAATGAATTAAATACTGAATACATGACTTGTCTCGTGGACGGATCGCAACCGAGAGAGCGTTACACGCACGCAGGCCGCGAGGGCCTCAACTCGTGGAACATGCGCACTTCGAATATGTTTTCCAACAATTCTCGAGGATGAAAAAATAATTATAATAGCCCAATCCTTTCTGCATAAAATAAAAAAATATATAGCTCAATTGGACAAACAGTTCTTGAGATAAAAATTCGGAAGCGAGGCCTATTTTCGCCAAAATGGGCAAAAATCGCAAATTTCGAAGGCTTGTAATTTCTAAAAAACTTCGAAACCAGCAAAATGATGACTTAAACCCTCCCTAATTTCACGTGGACTACAACATATTTCATTTAGAACAAAATCGTCGATGGTCACCGCAAAGAGTGATCGATTTAGCGTGGAATGACCCTATAAGATTTACATAGCTTATATACTACAAATTATACAACATATGATTTGGTTTAAAGCAATAATAATCTTGCAGAATTGTTGAAAGTTTTTTATTTGTTAGATGAATTTTCGTTTGCTGATGCCGGTTGCACGCGACTGTGCTTTATAGTTCCCTCGAATTTAATCGGCCAGAGCTATCGCAAACGATAGAAATACATATCTATTTGCCAGTTTTGGAAATGGAACGGAGGTGTTGCGCGTAACTCAGTCGGAGATGCCCGAATGAAATTCTGCGGTTTGTCTGCTAGATTAATCACGTTATCTGCTTATGTTGGTGTTTGCGTCAGTGGAAATGAAAGGAATATCAGTTTGGTAGCCACTCGTATTTTCGTCATTTAATTATGTTACGTTCGCGGCCTGGCGCGAATCTTCTTGACGATATTACACTCCGGGACGAAAAGATATAACACGTTAAGATTTATATGGTTTTAATTTATTTTCACATTGCAGGGTTTAATAACATAATAACATATACAGAGTGAGGCAAAAACTTTGTCCACCTTAAATATTTCCGTTACTTGTAATAATATGAACAAATGATATATATCATACAAAAGTTGTATACAAAAGTTGCATGGTTTAGAGGGGGAAATAATGTGATGCAAACATTCTTTATATGAGCGATAGTGTTTCGGAGATTTTAAGTTCACCTTGACTTTTTTTAAATAGAAAGACCTAGTTTTGTGTCATAAATCGATATACACTCGCCGAAATTTCTATAAAGTCACTGTGTTTTGTAACGAAGTCTTATAATTATACCATTACCAATGAAAAATTTGTATTTGGTAGCATTTCGGGATTACATAAAGAAAGCATACACACCGATTTCAAAACATAAGTATAACATTTATTGATAAAAGAATACAACAATTGTTTTGTCGCGACGCGTGTGTCGCGATTGTACCGGATCTGTGCCCGCCAAATTAATATTGGGCAAGTAGTTCTAACGATAATGTGATACAAGACGCAAAAGACAATTATCGATTCGCAAGACAATGAAGTACGTTAACGTTAAATGAAGCGTTTCGTCCCGGACCTGCTAGTGGACTCATCAGTAAGGCTGATCTAGCAGGTCCTGCCTTATACGCGCGCATATGAAATGATGTTGCGATATAAATCAAATATTACGAATGATTGACAAGACAACGGCTCGTGCGTTGTCTTGTCTACTCGCGGACTGGAAAGTGTCGCAGCGCGGCGTTAGAGCGGAAATTCAACTGACGAACGCGGTGTCGACGCGATGTTCGTCAGTCTTCTCTAGCAGGAAATAAAATGCACTGATTGGTTCCTGCACAACGTTGCATTTCCCAATCAGCATACTTTTGACGATTAGAACCTCCTTCCCGTTGCTTTGAATGAGGCTCTGGGAAGGAGGAGTGGGGCGATACCTAAACACGGGCGACGACGGGTCCCGGTAATAAGACACCGTACTCAACGATCGAGGATGGTCTCTCGAAAGGACTAAATTTATGACCCTTTCAAGACCGCAGAAAACCAAACAGTAGGCCAGATACCTCGACTGGTCGTCGAGTGACCCCAGTTTGTTTAATTCTCTGTGACGGTCCTAAGACACGAACGGACCACAAATGTCACCCGAAAGACATCCACGAGTACGGTTCTTACGCGACGGAACAACAATATAATTTTACACAGAACAGACTGCGAAATTTCTATGTATAATGTCATTTCGTTTTATACGGATAAAGTTAAAATTAACAATTGTTTTTTTATTATATGTATTTTGATATTTAGTGTAACCTCCATTTTTTTTAATTACATTAAAAATGCGATTGGACATTGACGAAACTAACTTTTGTAGCGTTTCTGTTTTAGCAGACGCCTATGCTCCAGTCATCGCATCCCGTAGTTCGCTAATGGAGTTGTATTGTTTGCAGTTTTTATAAACTTGTCGCGCAATGATACCCCAAACATTTGCAATAACGTTTATGCCCGGGGAACAAGCAGTCAAAACTGCTTTGCATGGCAAAACATTGATATTTCTTTCAAGAAGCCACTGCTTCGTGTACTTCGACGCGTGCACTGCAGTGCACTGCTTCAATATTTTCTGTAAAGAGTATTAGAACCATGTCTAACAAATCCGTATAATTTTCCGAATTCATTTTGTGATTTATGAAACACATTGGAGTTCTTTTGTCAGCTTTGAACGCAGCCCATATCATTAGGGAACCACCGCCAAAGTTACGACTCATTGTCACACTTTTCTCATTTCTCAGATCATGCCAATAATATTTACAGCCATCAGGCCCATCCAAATTAAATTTTTTCTCATCTGAAAAAATGACAGACTCCCACTCTTTCGTCCAGGACATGTGTGCCCGTGCGAAATCAAGACGGGCCTGTTTATGTGCTTCTTTAAGGCCTGGTTTACGTTGCATTTTTGTCCACACAAATGGCCAAGAAGAATTTAAAAGTTGTTGCACACGTCTTGTTGTTACTGGCAGCACCAATTCAGCTCGCAATTGTGCTGCATTTTTCCTTTCCTTAGCCGCAGACCTCATTAATAATGAATGTTGTCTATTTGACAATTTTTTATTACCACCTTTAAAATGATTTCTTCCGTAATTTTCACGTAAATTGATATAATTATTAATCACAGTATATGATCGATTAATTTTCTTAACAATTGCGCGATTAGAGCAGCCCATATTTTTATAAGCATCGATCGATGCTTTTTCTTCAATTGTTAGTACTTTTCCTCTCGGCATTGTACTACACGCGAATCAAATTATAAAAAACAGGATTTCTATGAGTTCTAAAACTAATACTTTTAGAATATTTACAATTTCCCGTAGTTCTCTGCTCAGAATCCAGAGAAACACTAACAAGGGGAGGCCGCGACCTTCGAGTCACCGATTGTACTGAATCTTTGGACACTTATAGATCTCGTTCTCCTGTTCACGAATATTGTATATCGTTATAGGGGCAGATACTCAATAGTTTTCGAGATATTGACGATTAAAGTTCCATAGCTCCCGTATAAAATAGCATTCTGTTTTGTATTACGGCAGACAAAATGCTATTTTATACGGGAGCAATGAAACTTTAATCTTCAATATCTCGAAAACTATTGAGTATCTGCCCCTATAATGATATATATTCGTGAACAGGAGAACGAGATCTATAAGTGTGCAAAGTTTCAGCACAATCGGTGACCCGAAGGTCGCGGCATCCCCTTGTAAGTGACTTTATAGAAATTTCGCACTTGTGTTCTGCAACACGCAGAAATAAATAAAAAAAACGTAAATAGTAAACAATGCGGTCTTGAGTGCGCGGTCCTTCTATCCGAGTGTCAACAATGCACAAGGCCAGATACGATAAAGCAGCAGAAATTGTAATATTTTAAAAATATCTATGAAAATGACGATGACTTTATAGAAATTTCGGCGAGTGTATAGAGTATCAAAATGTGCGTAGAAATATATCCACCTTCGTATGTTCTAAACCTAATTGTTAACGAGATATTATCGGAATAATATGAAGGTGACCTTGAATTCTCTGGAACGTCATCGTGCATATAAAAAGTGTTTATATTTATGTTGCATATAAAAACTATATACCAAGTAATTTTTGTACAATATCAGTTTCCCATATTATTACAACTAATGGGAATATTCAATGTGGATAAAGTTAATGCCCCACCCTGTATAACATATAATATATATTATAACAAAAATAACATTTTCGTCAAAATCCACAGGCACAACATGATAGCACTTCATCATTTTTTCGCAATAAATTTTGTCGGAGTATTAATATATTTATTCGGTTTATTTCTATAATTGTATACAAATGCAGGCACAAACAAAAATATTAGCACAGCTGGCTGTTATCTACAGTGCTGGACAAAACTATTGGTATATTTGAAAGAAAACGGAATATTTACAGGGTGTCCCAAAAATGTACTTCTTTGAAAGTGGTGAATCCTGAGGTCATTTGAAATAACTTTTCTCTTTGCGAAAATGCTCACCACTGCTTCGTTCAGGAGTTATTACCGAAAAGTACGGACCAATCAGAGCGCGGCTACAGCAGACGGATTCCTGCTCGGCCAATGGCAACGGCATGCTGTACCTACGCCAATTTGTTCGCGTTTTTCGTTAGTAACTCGTTAACAAAACCGCGGAGAACATTTTTGCAAATGAAAAAGTTACTTCAAACGATCTCAGGAATCACCCATTTCAATCGCGTGCAGCAGTTTTGGCACATCCTGTATATAATAATATCAAACCTGCTTCAGTTTTCAAGATATTTGATAGTATACATGTAGGATGGGTTATCAGAAGGAAACGGAAGGGGCTGGGGACGCGATATTCTAACGAAAACAACGTTTATTAAAATGAGGGATCGAGGTGTAACAATGAGGTGCAGTAACGTTTCCGTCAACGGCTCTCTGAGAACTGCCTTCTCGGTCGCGTTTGTCTTCTCTCGTCGCGTTTCGCCGATCTTCAATTTTTGTTTTCCATACCCGGGCATGCACACACACACACATACGTAAACGCACACACGCGTTCCACGCTGCGATCACGCGTCGATGGACCGCAGTACATTGTACTCATTTCCACATACATACCTAACGTTTCTGATACCGTCATATTGGTGTGTATATTAGGTTTGAGTTAGATATTTTTAATTATAAAATTGTGTTTGATTCGAAACTACTTCGAATTTACTTGAATTGAGGGGAAAAAGTCACCCCCTCTCTGTTAGTACCGAACGTATACACAGCGACGAAACTGTTACTAATCTTCTACCAATCTGCTACCAATCTGTTACCAATCTGCTACCAATCTTCTACCAGTCTGCAGCCTATCTGGTACCAACCAGTCACGTGACATTATGATACATGGACGACAGAGACGCAACGCGTGACCGGGCCGCGGTGGAAGGGTGAGGAATAGCGTCGTAGAAAGGGATGGTAGAGTGGGAACACTTACTCTGACGACTCTGAAACTCTGAACACGATATCCAGCCCATGCGTTCGTTTATTCATTTGCTACTGCCCTTACGAAACGTTATAATCCCTACGGCGATGAATTTATCTGGCACGCGAGGGTCGAAATTTTTACGAAACACGTGATCCGACATTGAGTTTAATCATTCATACAGAAGTCGCGTGTAAGCAGCCTAAATTAGCAATTACGAAAAATGGGCAAATACGAATCCTCGTCTTGCAATTTGCTTAGTCAAAGTGTTAATGTATATCTGAATAATTGAGAGTTCGCTTAGCAAGCCGATGTTCGCATGATTAAGTATTCCACTATGTCATGTTTAAACTGAGCGATTTTGCTCTAGCTTTGCATTAAGGTGTTGCAAAACCGGCAGTTTCGTGTCAAATTTTCAAACACTGAATGGTTGCGATTTACTTATTTTTTCAGCTATTTATTCTATTTGTTTTTCTCTATTCAAAGGTCTGGGCAATATTAAAATCCAACAAATCTGCTGAATAAAATTTTAATATATAATTTAGTGCAAAGGATGCAGCCGGATAAGGGGCTCAAAAGTGATCCTAAATCATATTGAATTTGCAGTAGGCTATTCGATAGCTTATCCAAAGAAAATAATTTTGTGCCAAAATTAGGAGTAGTAATGGGGTGACATGGAAATTTAGATTCTTCCGTAATTTTGTCTTATTCTGTTTAATTGAAAATTCTGGAAAAAATCAGTCATATTTTAGCTATTATAATGCAAGTCCATAAATTTTTTCAGAATTTTTAACTTCGATACCGACTTAAAAAAAAGTTTTGATGTGTCGATTTCTTGTAGTTGTTATGAAATACTAAGTTTATATTTTTACAGTGTTAGTATCTCGGTATGTTTGTTACCATATAATTTTTTCAGATTTTTCAAAGAGGGGACACATTGTTCGAAAAATCAGAGACCGGTAATTTTTGAGCATCAGATTCGAGCACAATAAAATACAAAAGTCCGTACAATTTTTTTGCATTTTTATTAATTTATAAATTTAGATACAGGATGAGTCACCTAAGACAAGCCACTTGAGAAACTTCTACATTTTTTGAGATAGAACGAAATGTTTTAAACAAAAGTTGTTTGATTACGTGTAGGTACGTAACTTTTTTCAGGTGGTCAACCTAGTTTTTGAACTTCTACGTTTGTAGCCGCACACGAGACAATTTCAATTTCAAGGTCATTTAAGGTTATTTCACTGTGAATGCTTACGTACTGGGTTATTCCCAGTTTCATTAATGAAAACAAACTTCGCCGAAACGGTTAATAGATAAGTTTTTATTGGTAATTATTGATAATATGTGGGTAAACACCCTTAACGCCATCATATTTTATCTTGGTTGTTATTTAAGATATTAAGATGAAAAAGCAACGCAAATACAAGAACATACCTCCTATAATTCATATATTTTTTGTGGTTCCATTCAAACTAAATTAGTTTGACCTTCAAATCTCCTAAGCACCTCCACCCGCAAAAAAAATTATGTACACCACGTAATAAGAACTTTTGCCTGAAACATTTCATCCTATCTCAAAAAGTTATTCCGGTGGTTTGTATTATTTTTATCCTTAATGGAGACAAATATTACAATACAGATCTTGTTCAGAAATTAATTATGGACCACACAGCATTGTCCCAAAAACAGTAAATTGTATTTTTAGTTGTAAATACTTACGGATCTACTGCATTAATAGCACTATTCGTAAATTGTGCGCGTTTCCTTGTTAGTATTTATTATTGTATGCTGGCCCGGCCCTAGGGTAGTCGGCAACATGCTTCGAAATCATTTCATAGCGCCCCCCGTTATATGTTTTTAAAGACAATAGTAGCTAATTTTAATTATTTTAAAAAATAATCTTGCAGGGCACCTCGTTAGGGGGGCGCGTCAGCCATAAGCCAGCAGTTAGTCTTACGGCAAACACCGTAGCGATCGAGTGCGTCCTCGGCCTGAATGTATATTTTCCATATGCTTTTCGTAATCAGGGTTACGGTTTTTAGTAGGAATAAAACAACTATCTCCCATAGTCTATACAGTGACACTCATTAATATTCAGACGCTCTTAAAAAAACAACGTTTTTGATATTTGACCATACGATTTGAACTTCTTCGAAAAGTTAAAACAATTAGTTTACTACATGATGTGTAAAGAAATTTTTCAGTAAATTGCAGTTGGTCGGAATTGTAGAGAAATTACTAAAAGTGCCATTTTACAACTTTTTTTATGTGGGTCTATTAAAAATACGTTTTGTAGATCTGTGTCAATTATATGCATTGAGAAAGTTTCATCGAAATCGGTTAATGCGTGAAAAAACGACAGGCATTGAGAGGTAGGACAATCCTTAAATTTATTGGAGTCAGAGGCCGAAAATCGTGAAAAACTTAAATTTTTACCACCTTTGAACTTTGTAGCTGATTGTCACGTTGATCTATTTTGATGAAATTTTCAGAATATGTTTAATTGATACAGATCTACGAAACGTGTTTTCTAAATTTTTAATATAAGTCCACATAAAAAAGTTGCAAAATACAATTTTTAGTATTTTCTCTGCAATTCCGACAAATTACAATTTTTCTCAAAAATTCTTTTGACGTTACGTAACAAACCAATTGTGCTAACTTCTCAAAAAAATTAAAGTCCAATAAAAATCCAAATTGTATCGTCCAATATTTAAAAAGTTGTCTTCTTCTTAAGAGTGTCCGAATATTTGTGGGAGTTACTGTATGTATTAACGGATGTTGCGATTTTAAGTACCGAACGAGAAGAAATTCTAAAAAGTAGTCTCAATAAGGTTACTTCGTCGGTAACTCGGAAATTCCAATTCTTTTGAAACTCTGCTTTATAAAGAACCTCAATAAAAGCATGAGAAATTTTTCTTTGATACTTATTGGCCTTTCATGGTAAAAGCTCCCTTAAATATTCATGTGCTCCTTTTCGTCCTTTTTTTATTTCGTGTATCTTAAAGGCCATAGTATGTCTGTGAAAAAATCGTTAAAATTGTCGAGTTACATTTTTGCAAATATAATGTTTAAATAAAAAAGTTTTATAATACTTACAACTTTTTCTAACTTGTATAATTTTCAAGATACAAAGGAAAATAGCTGCACACTGATTTTGAAAGGAAAACATTGATATTTTGCATTTTGGTTCGTATAAATAGCTCTTTATGAAAACAATTAATACAGTTTACACTGTATAATGATTACAATTGGATGTACCCTTAATCTCAGTTGTCATGGGACAACATTTGTTAATATCTTAGTCGACGAATTAGACAATGAAATAGAAATTATAATGCCTACTATGAAGGACAGTACACAGAAGTATGAAAAGACAGTTTAATTAAATAATTTACAAGAAGATTATAAGGAAATATTCGTGAAAACGTTAAAAATAATGTCACACTGTACTTACAATTGCGCCAGACAATGAGTAGACTGAGTAATTTAGTACAGTAACAGTAAAATTGTTCTGCAAATATTTTTTCTAATCAATCTAATATTGTTTGTTCTACAATATTTTAAACCTTATTCATTACTAATCTTTAGACAGCGGATTTTATGCATTTGTGACAAAAATCAGTAGGTGTAATATAAAACAGTAAAAACATTAGAAGAATTTAAACATATTGTTATATTATTTTCAACCTATTAAACATATTAACAAGGAAAATAAATTCCTATTTCACTTCAGTTTATTGCAATTCAGGTATACAATTTTTATTTTGCATAAAGATCCATTGTCTACTAACCTGTTATAAAATTATTTTTCAAAATTTCAGATTTATCAGAAAAATTAATTGTCAAATTTTTCAGCAATCTAATACTTTCATCTAAAAATTTAAACAAACAAAAATTAACTTCACTACTGTCCTCTGCCAAAAAATTAAACAAAACTTTATTATTCTTCGTTACAAGCTGTATTTATTTATATTGTAAATAAATTGACGGTTGCGTGGATTAAATTCAAAAGAGAATATTATATATTTATATTTGAACGTGAAAAAATTACACAATCGCATGTGTACCACTCTGTATATGTAAATAATTCGTTCAACAATTACATTTACCACTTTCATTAAATATTTTCGGCCAGGCATGCTATTTAAAAAATACTAGAATTGCACATGCACAATTCACTGTGTCAAAAACATACGCGATGACTCCCACTAATATTCCAACACTCTTAAGAAGATGACGATAAATTTTTCAATATTGGACCAAACGACTTGAATTTTTTTAGGAGTTAGAACAATTAGTTTGTTAACGTGAAAAGAATTTTTGAAAAAATTGCCATTGATCGGAATTGCAGAGAAAATACTAAAAATTGTATTTTGCAACTTTTTTATGGGGACTTATATTAAAAATTTAGAAAACACGTTTCGTAGATCTGTATCAATTAAACATATTTTGAAAATTTTATCAAAATAGATCAACGTTACAATCAGCTACAAAGTTTAAAGGTGATAAAAATTTAAGTTTTTCACAATTTTCGACCTCTAACTGCAATAAATCTAAGGATTCACACATCCTTCAATGCCTGTCGTTTTTCCCACATCAACCGATCCCTACGAAACTTTTACAATGCGTATAATTGACACAGATCTACAAAACGTATTTTTAAAATTTTCAATATACATAGATCCACATTAAAAAGTTGTAAAATGGAACTGTTAGTATTTTCTCTACAATTCCGACCAATTGCAATTTTCTCAAAAATTTCTTTACACATCATGTAGTAAACTGATTGCTCTATCTTCTTGAGAAAGTTCAAATCGTAAAGTTATTGTTTTTTTAAGAGCGTCCGAATATTAATGGGAGTTACTGTACGTACAGTGACCGGCATAATAAAGTGACCATTCTATATAGTTATACAGAATATCTTGAAACTAATGTTTTTATTGAAAAAGGACCCTATTACCGGGCTTTTTTAAAAGGTTTATTGTCACACCAAACTTCTTTTGTTTTTGTGACTTCTTTGTCACAACAAAGGTTTGTTACCAAAATTAAAAGAGTATTTGCAATAACAAGAACTTGTAACTTTATTTTAACAAAAGAAGCATTTTCATATATGACAAAAAAGTGACCACTTTATAAATCATAATTTATCGTGAAAGAAAATTAAATTTAATATTTAGTATGGTCTCCTTTGACCCTAATGACTGCCGCCAAACGTGTAGGCATGCTTTCGACCAGACTATGTAGATGATTAGGATTGAGACTTTTCCAAGCTCTCTGTAGCGCATGAAAATAATTATTTTTGTTTGTGACTCCAGTTTTGTTTACATTTCTGTCCAAAATCGACCATAAGTTTTCGATAGGATTTAAGTCTGGAAACTGCGGAGGCCAATCAAGCTGTTTTATGTGGTGGGAATTAAAAAACTTCTTTGTTTTTTTGGCGGTATGCTTCGGATCGTTATCTTGTTGTAAAATAAAGTTATTCTCGAAGCCTAATTCGATCGACAAAACTTCCAAATTCTCACGTAAAATATCGATATAAGTGTCAGCAGTCATGATTCCATCGATTTTTATTAATTGACCCATGCCTTCCCAAGAAAAACAGCCACAGACCATGATATTATCTCCGCCGTGTTTAACCGTTTTCTGGAGGTGACAATCTTGAAGCTCATCCCCAGGTTTCCGCCACACACGGAGTCGTTGTTTGCAATTAAGAAGCTCCAATTTACTCTCATCCGTCCACAGAACTCGTTTCCAGAACTCCACGGGTTGATGTGCATACCTTTTTGCAAATGTGAGTCGCTTCTTTTCATTTCTCTTAGTATTCAAAAGGCGCTTACGTGCGAAACGGCTCTTCCCGCAGCCTCCTGCGCACTATCCGGTTGGAAATGGACAGATTGAGTGATTCACGAATATTCCTGACAGTTTTCCTCGGATCTTTCTTCACCATTCGTATGATGTTTGCATCATCACGCCAATTTGTACTTCGCGTTCTACCTTTTCCAGACCGATCAGTCTGGACAGCGCTTTTACTGACTTCATATTTTTCAGCGATCTTCCGCTGCGAAACACCGCGTGTTTATAATATTTGATAATCAGGTTTCGAACCTGATATGAGATTTGTCGACCATTCATATTCCACTACCTTTCCATGTACTGCTGCGCTTTGATCGACATGTCAACAAGGAACTGTTAGTCACAGGTCGCCGTTGTTTAAACTTTACGCGCAGTACATCGTGTTTACACATCGCAATTAAATGAAGACGATCTAAATTCTAAGGCGGTCCCTTTTTTTTTGTCATATATGAAAATGCTTCTTTTGTTAAAATAAAGTTATAAGTTTTTTATATTATTGTAAATATTCTTTTAATTTTGGCAATAAACCTTTGGTGTGATAATAAACCTTTCAAAAAAGCCCGATAATGGCATCTTTTTTCAATAAAAACATTAGTTTTAAGATATTCTGTATAACGATATAGAATGGTCACTTTATTATGCCGGTCACTGTATACATGGAATATTGATAACGGATTTTTACCTGAAACAATTCTGTGAACCACTCTGCAGTTTCACGCGGAATTACAGCGTTAATCAGCGAATTAATTTTCAGGTGATCACCGATCGGAGATTCGACGTGTCTGTATCTAGTATACGTATGAAATTACAATCGGTATAATTCAATGATTCGTATCGAGAAAAGGGTCAGCCATAATCGAGGTCGAAGCCTGTTCCACGGCAATCGACCTCGGGTAACCGTGGAAATTTACAACTGTCGAAATACGTTTTCAATAGTGCGAACAACGGTATTCTGCGACAATATTTCCCGATCTTTGTCGTTCGCCTCGCATTACGACGCCGTTAATTTCCACCGAACGGCGCGACGCGACGCAGCGCAACGACGTCGTAAGTCTCCGCTGGTTATTTATACAAGTCCAAAGTGCTTCGAAGTTCACAGATTTCTCAGCCGAGTGTTTTTCGCGGCTCTTATGGTGATTCGAGGATCCGCCATTATATCTATAAACGCGCTTCTCGCGGTGTATTTCATCCGCGAGACAATTTTATCTGTAATTTTTTCGCTGTGATCGGCGCGGCGTCGCGAACGCTCGTCTGTCTCGCTTCACCGAGAATTTATCGTCCGCCTTAATCGAGTTTGATATTAAACTTGATACGCTTTTTAGCTTTCCGGTTTTATCAGTTTTTTATTCGGAGTCGTTGCTCACCGGGGAAAATCGTCGACCAGCACACTCGGAGAATTATGAAACTTTGGGGATATGGAGATAGCGTTATAAGGGAGAACAGACGAATTTGGATCAGTGCCTAGATTGTACCGCATTTACTATTATATGGTCGATTGGTACTAATGAAACGGTAAATGTTTATTCTCTTGCCACAATTGAACCAAACCAGAAGCATAATTCACATACGATTGATACCGTTAATGACGTTGCAGGTATTAGTAACTATTTACAATAGAGGATTGCTCACCGATTGGGTCATTCCACGCCAAATCGATCACTTTTTGCGGTGATCATCGACGATTTTGTTCTAAATGAAATGTGTTGTAGTCCATGTGAAATTAGGGAGGGGGGGGGGGGGGTTAAGTCATCATTTTGCCAGTTTCGAATTTTTTTAGAAATTACAAGCCTTCGAAATTTGCGATTTTTGCCCATTTTGGCGAAAATAGGCATCACTTCCGACTTTTCCTCTCAGGAACTGTTTGTCCGATTGATGCTACGGACTATGTTTAGGACATAGAAAAGTATAGCGAGTGAAAAAGAAAGAGAAACAGTGACCGCGGCGGTCGGCAAAAATTAAAAACATTGTATTGTTTCAAATACCAATGCGATGTTAACTTTTTTATTTTCAATTTTCTTCTTATATGTATTTATAACCAAAGAACAACTGCATTATGCAGTCCCAAAACACTGGCACAAAACAACTTTTTCAAAAATAACTTCGCTGGCATGTATGTCGTAAATTTTGCTAATTGTCTATAATAATAATGATTTTCTTTGTGCGTTTAGTGAATTCACTAAGGCTTAATTGAATCGAAAATAAATTAAGAAAAATGCAAAATCGGCCGACGCGCGTTGTTGTACGAAGAGCCCAAATTCATATCAAAATTTCGGTTAGGTCTGCAAGCTCCGCCATGCTCTAACGGGCTGTAGCTCCGTTAATTTGCAAACTTCAAGTCTAATTCTTTGAGAACATATTTTCGAGATGTTAAGTTGTTTATGTAAACATATGTTATATATAGCATATGTTCAATGTATGATAAAGTATAAATTATGCATCACATGTATAGTAAATTATGGCCAAATCTTGTTTGGTATCATTTTAATCAAATTTCATAAAAAATAAGTAAAAAATAAAGAAGCTTGTCGGGTAGTAACATATATAGGAAAAAGTTGTTCAGAATGATGACCTTGATAACACATTTCAAGGTCATTGAAGTCGGCGAGGAATACACTGTTGCAAATAATTACCTCAGGTTCAAATAGGCTAAAGACAAAGTGAATCATTTCAATTCGGCAGTAAATCGTAAATACACTAACAGCGGAGGATGAGATAAATATTCCGAAGCCACGGATGCGATGATCGAAGTCGATCCGAATGGGCAATAGTCGCCGCCAGAAGATTCCTCTAGTTGATGAAAAAAAACTTCGAATGGCAGTCAAATATCTTGCTGCGGTGGTTGTTATTATTGCATACCCTAGTAGCATTTATGGTTGGCCAACGGTTGGGACTTGGTTAGGATATAGTTAGTGGTTTTGTCTACAAATCCCCAACATAGGGCCTACGATGAAAAATTCTTTTTTTTTTCTTTGTGGGGAAATGCATTACGCATACCTCGGCTCCCAGTGGGGAGACCGAGGTTATGTGGGACTACTACCGGTAGGGGGGCGCCGAAGGCGCGCCCGTCCCCGGTGGCTACCCACTAAAACCCCACAACCTCCTAAGCTAAATGAGAAGTGCCTGGATCACGCGAGTATTCAACAGGACACTTCCCAGCGATCATAAAATCCCGGGGGGAGGGGTCAGCCTCCTCCTCTACCTACGCTATAAGACCCCGGGCGGAGGGACCCGCCCAGTGTTCCCATCCCTGGGGCCGTCGAATTGGGCTTCCCGAGCCCCCGCTCGGTCCACCCACGGCCCCCGGTGTCTCCGTGCCCTGTTCAGTCCGGGTGGCCCGAAGGCCCCCGTCCCGGCCAGGGCAAGAAGGCGCCGCCACCGGTAAGGGAGGGTCGTCGGAGACGCGATCCGGCACGCCCCGACCCTCCCCACCCCACCCGTCCCACGCCCCCCAGAGCTCAGCAATCTACAAGCTACAAGGGGGGACGGGACGACGCCCCCCGCAAGGAGTTACCTCGGGGGGCGTTGACCCATCCCGGGGGGGAAACTAACTTCCCCCCCACTCACCGCCCGCTTTCCGGGCAACAGACGCCGCGGGAAGACACCCCGCGACGATCTCCTCTCTTCTCCTACTTCCCCCTCCGGGGAGGAGGAGCCACTCCGTCGCGGGGTCGTCCCCCATGGTGACCCCATCGCCCCCCCCCCTCGTGGGGGCACAAGTTGGCGCGGAGACGACTCCCGCGCCCTCCCGTCCACAACTGCACCCCTGCTGCGCCATACAGGAGGGGCCCTTCGGCGCGAAGGTTGCCCCCGTGCCCACTCCCTCCTTGCCGAGCCCGGGTCCGCCTCGCGGGCTCTCTCGGCGACCTCCTTCTCCGAGATAACAGTCTCGGAGAAGGAGATCATCGCCTTCCGCGAACTCTCGCCGGCGATCAGGTGGTCGAACATGACCGCCAGCGAGAGGTCCCCCCCCCCCCCACTGCTGTCAGGACTCGGCGCGGTCCTGCCCACGCGGGGCATTCCTCTAAGGTATCTACGATGAAAAATTCTGTCAATCTGCCAACGAATCAATCATCCAACGTTCGTCCTACAGTTACTACAGTCGGTTAATTAACGTGAGATTTACAACAATACCACTACATTGGTCCAATCAATGTTTGCCAATATTTAAATATCGTATGTCTTGCAGACTTTAGAAACGTTGTCACAACTAATAACTTGTTAATTAATATATTCCAAACAGACTTTTTTGTTTTTTTGTTGGTCCACAAAAAATTTTATTGTGTTCAGCTTTGAAGGGGAAGGCAATGGGTACTGCTCATGTAGTATAAGAAAACGTTTTCGGATTACTTCAGAATGGGCCTTCGTTTTTTAGACATTCCGATTTAAATTTGTTGACATATGTTGTAAGCAACGCGGGCGTAGCATCGCCGTTGCATGCGTTTAGCGACACTGAACTTTAGATGGGGCACATGGCGCGATCGCCTTCATTTGTTTCACGGGGCACGCGGTGTACCTTGCCATAGTCGTAGCGAAACCGTCGTGCGGAAACCAATGTATATTAGTCAGTAGCCGAAATACATTCTTTATTCACAAGACAGCCGCCGCGTCTTTCGGCTTATTCCTTCTAATTCACCTGTCCCTGCACACTGCTATACGTTTCGTTAGCGGTATAACAAATAACATATCTAGTAACCCAGATTATAGCAAGACACTTCTGTAAGTTCGGCGACAGAGCATAGCGTAATGTGTACGTAAGGGATTCCCAGGTTCAAGTCCGACGTGGCTATAAATTAGTTTTTCCTTTTTTTCCCAATTTCGACCGTGGAAATACATTGTCTATATATTATTTTTGATACACTGCAACAACAACCGTAAAGAAGAAGATCAGAATAACATATTAACGGGCCCAGTTGGTCGTTCGTATTATAGTGACGTTAGGACAACTACGTTGGCCATGGTCGTTGACCTAACTGCAAAAAAGGCGACATTTCTAACGGTTGTCCAACCAATCTTCTAGCGATCTCTTCTAATTATCTCGAGTTTCCTCTGATCTCCTCTTCCATTCACTTTCCTTTCCTTCGGATTTTACGGCGCGGCGCGCGGATCGTATTATCGCGGAAAATCCTGGGGAAATAATATGGCCACGGAATTATATTGCACGGAAGAATTTAACAAGACCGATCTACGTATCAGCAGGATCGCGTTTTTTCCTTTATTTCCCGAGAAAAAATGTGGCTCATTACCCTAGAGAAACGGCTTATTTCCGTCTGGCCGGGAATTTCTTTCGCCGAACTCAGGATTCATCTTACTTAGATGTTTCTCTCGTGATCGTACTAGATATTAATCAACTAATGTGTGCATACCGCAGTTATTTCGGATTTATAAGAAAAACTGAATCTCTCTGTTCTCTTGCTTCTTTCAAATTTTAAATTGCCACAGAAGATAAATAATTTTATAATGGTAATAGCTTGGAATCGTTTGTCTTAATTCGAGGCTATTATTAGATGTACAAATTAATGCGTAGCCCTTTACATATATTATACTCAGGGCCGGCCCAAGGCACGATGCAAGTAATGCACAGCATCAGGGCGCCTTAGAAGATTATTTTTTTAAATAAAATTTATGCTGTTTTAAAAATTTTCAAATGTCAACCAAATTTTAGGTGACTTTGTAGATCTTATTACTTATTCAGAGGCAGTTGATATATTAAATTTTATTTGAGCCAACAATTTAACCATTGTTCTACGATTTTTTTATCTTCGCCCGTAACAGTGGCTTCTGTCGTAAGATCTTTCTCGAGATTAAAAATAGTAAAAAATTACTGAAGTTCAACCATGTCTCAAAGCGGTTAACAGGTTTATTAACAATAAAAATAGAACATCATATTGCTGCCATGCTAAGTAATAAAGAAATTATTGACGAGTTTGCTAGCATACTAACCAGAAAGATAAAATTTTAATATTAATGTTTGCTTATAAATTTAATTTTGTTAAGAATTGAAAAATTTATAATAAGAGTAAATCCGTTTTGTTTTATGTATACTACTTAGTACTTAAGTAATGTTATTAATTACATTACGTTTTATACTAGGGTACTCTATAAAGATTTATATTAAATTAAATTATTAATAACAATATAACAATTTTATTATTTTTATTACCCGAAAATTAGCCATTATTGTCTTTAAAAAATATAGAACCGCTATAAAAGAACTTCGCAGCAGGACGTCAATTACCCTAATGCCGGCCCTGATTATACTCTCCAAAATAATCTCCATCACTTTGGTATGCTTTTTTTCTACGGAGAACAAGAAAATTATTATGAACACTTCGAATTGACTGCTTGTTTCAAGTTTTGTAACTACACAGCGGATCTTTATGCAAACTAAAAATTTCCTACATGAATTGCAATAAGCTGGTGTGAAATAGGAATTGATTCTCTTTATCAGTTTTTAAATTTTTTAAGTCTTCTAATGTTTTTACTATTTTAAATTACACCTACTCATTTTTTCCATAAATACATAAATTTATTATGTCCACTTATAATGTCCCTCTGTTCATTGTTGCACTGACAATAATACCTAATATCTCTTTTATTACCTAATATTTTTATGTTTTTAAGAACATATGAAAATGATATTATATTTTACATTTGTTTTTACACTCTTGGGTTATTTGAGTAAACCAACAGAATGTAATTAGAAATTAAGTTTTGTTTCAAACGTGCTATGAATTTTGTTAAGAAATTTTTACATTTGGATATGAAAGTTACACCTTTGTTACTGTTTCAATTTATACAATGTAAATTTTAAAGCGGCTTAAAACTGCTTTTGTGCTAAAAACATTGTAATCATCCATTACAAATATTTAAAAATGTGTATACTTTATTTTAAATGTTACCATAATGAGTGATGTACATATGTAGAAATATACATACTACAATATTTTAATTAATGAATAAATCTCTAATATGTAAGATAAAAACGCGGAATAAAACAGAAATAACCGCGTGTAGGGCGCGGCTACTGTCGCGCGAGCGCGTTACGCAAGGCAAGACGGTACAGGGTTGGAAATAATAGTCGTATCGACGGTGAAGCCGCCCGCCAAAGATGCGTTTTATTATATAAAGTAAAATAATACAAGTTACAGTTGGGGCGTTGCAAAACCTCTCAACTGTCGCTCGAAGAGCTCTGAATTACAAAGTAATACAACCCAGACTGCCACGGGAAGAGAGGTCCTTAGGCCCGAAAACGTAAGGCCCCCCTCTGCCAGTGCTTTTCTTAAGATTCGGGTTTTCCCAGGGAGGGGATAGCCGCACGGCTCACCCACGCTGTCGACCCTCGCTGCTCCTCGCTCGATTTTCCTTACAAATATGATGGTTAAAAGATATCAATTTCGTTTGAAGTTACAACTAATTGCTTTTGAGAGCCACGAATTAATTTGTACAATGAATATTTATTGGAATAGCTATTTGACCTTCTTATATTTAATAAATCACAGCATTTATTCGTAATTACTACACAGCGGATTTTATGCATTTATAACAATAATGATAGGTGTAATTTAAAATAGTAAAAACATTAAAAGAATTTCAATATAGCTGTTATATTATTTTCAATCTATTAAACATATCAATAATAAAAAGTAATTTCAATTTGACTGTAATTTATTGCAATTCATGTTAACAATTTTTATTTTGCATAAAGATCTGCTGTATAATAAGTACATATTTGCTTCAGTTTAACGAACACATTTTTCATTTTCATCGATTTGCAAATTGGTTATCAATTCTTTTCAAATTAATTTGAACTTGAAATCCCCCTCAAATTAAGTTTAAAATTAGTTTGTTACTAGAACTCTTTCAAGATTAGATTTATTACAAGAATTCTTTTAAATTAGATTTTCCAATTCCTTTAAAATTAATTTAAACTTGAAATCCGCCTCAAATTAAATTTAAAATTAGTTTATCACTAGAATTTCTTTAAGATTAAAATTATTTTAGTTCCTATAAATTAGATTTTTCAATGAATTGATCTGTATTAATGATTTTTGGTCTATTTAAGCTACATAATAAGTAGCATTTAAACTATTGTTTCATATTGAATATTGTACACATATTTGTATAATAAGAAAGAATATGTTGTACTTACAGATTTATATTAAAATATTGAACAATTTCGAGATAATAGTAGCTTAATGATTATAATGTTTATTTCATAATTGAATACCTAACATAACAGTACAGTACTAGATTGACCTAAAACGATTGGAAGCACGATAACTTGTTTAATGTTAATCAATAAAAGCTAGTCGTGTAGAATCCTGAGCTCCATTTTATGCCTATTACACAGACAATCAATGAAAGCATGAAATTAACGGCTAAACTCGTCGGTGTGCTACGTTCTCTCTGATTTCAATGACCTTGAATTACACTGGTGAAATTAATTCTGGACACTTTGAATAAGAATATTCTTTATTTCATATTTAAAATCTATAATGTTTATACTTAATATTTTCACATGATTTGGTTTGTAAATGTTTAAAAAGGTTAAATTAAAAACTTTTAACTGTGTTGTTATTTTTGTTTTTGCGCCTGGCAACACGAAACATCGAATGATGTGAATGTATAACAATAAAATATAAATAAAATAACAAAGTACATATATCTAATGAAATATTAATTTTTATTGTATATTAAAAGTATGGCTGTATATGGTCTTTTTTTGATTTTTTATACATATAAACGATGCCCTAAAATTAGAAAACAACGATTAGAATATAAAATATGAATAATTAGATATCAAATAATTTGAATAAATGCGAAATTTAAGTAAAAATTTAAAAGTGTCTAAAATTAATTCCAGTAGTGTATGTTGTGAAATTCAGGCCCAATCTTATATATTTTCGAGTAAAGTTTTTTGCAATTATCTGGTAAACTAAAGCCAAAAACTTTAAAGGACAGTGTTGTTCAGAATGGTGACCTCGACAACATATTTCAAGGACATTGAAATCGAATAGGAAGTAGCACAACGACAAGTTTACCAATTGATATTATTGTTAGAGATCATTTTATTAGTTAGTCTAAAGTATTTTTGTGATTATATGTTAGGTATTATGAATCGACTTTCACGTTAACCGAACGAACGTACCAATTCGTGCAATCGGGTTTTCATTAGCCGCAGGAGTGTAACAAGCATCGCATTATTAACACATTACGTCCCGTATGCACATATTTGTGCGTTTTGTTAAAGAAGGGTTCAAAGTCATTTATAGGATGCAACGGAACGAGGTATTGTTTTTTTATTTATATTTTATTGTTATACATTCACATCATGCGACATTTCGTGTTGCCAAGCGCGAAAACAAAAATAACAACACAGCTGAAATTTTTTTAATTTAACATTTTTAAACATTTACAAACCAAATCATATGAAAATATTAAGTATAAATATTATAGATTACAAATTCGTTTCATCATTAAAGTTTGAGAATCTCGTTTCATCTCAAATTCCTTAGAAATGAAGAAAGTTTTCTTAGAAATAATGGCTGGAGGTAATGTGTTAACGTCAATCTGTGTCTGTATTACGTCGTCGTACGAGAACTCTTTTATATGTCGAGGTTTTGATTAAACTGTAGACATTAATTAATTCGCGACACTGACTGTACTGACTTTTGTTCATGCTTTATTAATTCGACATTTGCCACTGGATTTGAATAGCCGTCGCTCCAAATAGGCGGACGCACACAGAAACGAATAGTACGTGAATGTGAATGCATTCATTCAGGCTGTAGTGGAACATAAAATTGCCAAAGAGCCCGGTTGGATAATTATGCAGCAGGAAACGCTTAATTTGCCAGTCGAAATCTTTCAAATGCGGGTACATGTATTAGAGGATCGAAATGCTTTTAATTCAATATAACGTGTGGACGTTAAATGCCGTGTAAATATGAAATGTCGACAGTTGTTAAACATCCAATGCCACCTTTGTTGTTTCGCATAATTAAATAATTTCTCAAGCTTCTTGAATGTTTAATAAAAATAAAAATATAAAATCAAAGTTGGAAATGTTTGAATGAAATTTTCAAAATAAAGTTTATATAATACTTTATTCAGCCTGCTTTTTTGTAAGAATGGATTTTATAAGACATATTATTATGAATACAAAGGCTATAGCCGGGTTTGGTAGTCAAATTCGCCCCCGACGAGTTTTTGATCGAGCTTTGGCAATTCGATAGCCCACCCAAAAAGACCCCGATCTGCCAAGTTACAGCCCCATATATCTCATCTGTAAGGGTAGTTATTGAGGAAAATCGAAAAATCAGTTTTTCGCCCATTTTCCCCATTTATTGACAGTTAAAAATTCTGAAAAAATTCTGACACATTTTGGATACTAAACCACATATTATAGTAGCGTCTTGTAGAAACTTTGTGATAATAAACATTTTTTAGTTTTCGAAATGGTTTATAGATTTTGCACGTATTCTTTACTTCATATGAACAATATGCAGGGTGTCTCAACAATGTTGTTCTTCCTTGAAATGGGTGGTTTCTGTATTCATTTAAAGTAATTTTTTCCATTGACCGAGCTGCAATTCGTTTGCAGTAGCCGTGTTCCAATTGGTCCCTGTTTTTCGTTAGTATGTAACGTTAACGAAACCGCGAACAAGATGTTCCCAAAGGAAAAAGTTACTTCAAATGACCTTAGGAATCACTCATTTTAAGGAAGCAGAACATTATTGGGATACCAAATTTATTCAGGGCAAAATAATAATTTTTACATATTTTAATCTCATTGGGAAAAAAATATGTCTCTTAGAAGTCAGCCCTCCACTTGCTGAAATAAATATTTTCAACAGTTGTGCTGAGTTGTGCTAAGTTTGTGCTACATTGTGCTCGAATATTAAAATTATAATATGAAAATTAAGACAGAAAATCTAAAAAACAATTTTTTTAGTTGCCCCCCCCTTTTCAATTTTTTCAATTTTCTTTATTGTGCTAAGTTGTGCTAGGTTGTGCTAAGATTGTGCTAAAGTATTACTTCAAAATAATAATAAATAACGAAGGTACGGTAAAAATAGGTTTAGACAGTCCGTTTAGAGTGTCCGAGAGACACGATATTGCATATCTGAGTTGTGCTAGCCTAGTACAAGTCAGCACAACTTCCAATTTCCACAGGACAACGATATAAAGGGCACTTTACTCTTGTGCGGGGTCCTGTGCGCTTGGATTCTACAGGGTGAATTCGATATCAACATCAAATCAAATGAATCTTACACGTTGAATTTTATTTATACCATTTTTCTGGGTTGAAGGTCATTTGAAGGTCATATTGTGTTACATGCATGGATTCGTTGTTTTGTCAGCTACAACATTACGTTAACGAAAATATATAGTTCCATTAAAAAAAACATCGATAACCTTGAAATCTCATAAAAATGACCTTGAAATTTTTTTTCCCTTACACCATTATATGTGGCCCTTCAAACAGTGTAACTTTGTCCTACGAAGTTTTTTTTGTACAACGAAAAGTAACGGAGATATTAAGGTGTCCTGCTTTATCGAATTCACCCTGTATATCATTAATTGGGCTTTCTGGTCATCCGAGAGACACGATATCGCATATCTGAGTTGTGCTAGGCTAGCACAAGTTAGCACAACTTCCAATTTTCCCAGCACAACGATATAAAGGGCACTTTACTCTTGTGCGGGGCCCTTTGCGCTTGGATTCTACAGGGTGTTCGCGATAATTTGAACCAGCGTTTCTTTCGTAAACGGTAAACATTAGAAAAAAATCGAAAAGGAGGAAGTTATAGTATACTTTACTAGCAATATGATAGCGTATCTACATTTTTTTTATTTGTAATATTTTTTTGAAATGCGAGGTGATCTTCATTTTTTTAAATGGAATGCTACATATTTGTTTACATCATGTAAAAGCGGGAATCAAGACGATTTCAACCATGTAGTATAGTATGGTATTCAGGGTCATACAAGGGCAGAAATAAAAGAAATAAATGTAACATTTTGTAATATTGTATTTACTTATGTTGTATTGATAAGACTACATCTCGTGTTCAATGTGACTTTTGTTGATTGTGTGAATGTTTGTTTTCATAAGACAAGCTCATGCTGTTAGTTTCAGTACATTTATGCGAAGCAACCAGGAACCTTGGTATAATTCCATAAAGATTAATTAGACGTTATCATTATGTATCGTTACTCTACACAGGAAAAAGTGGATATGTTAAATATATTCTACCAATTTTAATTTAAATTTAAATATTTCATACCAATTTTAATTTAAGTTTAAATATTTTATAATGAGGTTCCTGGTTGCTTCGTACAAATGTACTGAAATTACGAAAAAAACGCTGGTTCAAATTATCGCGAACACCCTGTAGAATCCAAGCGCAAAGGGCCCCGTACAAGAGTAAAGTGCCCTTTATATCGTTGTGCTGAGGAAATTGAAAGTTGTGCTAACTGGTGCTACGCTAGCACAACTCAGATATGCGATATCGTGTCTTTCGGACGACCAGAAACCCAAATAATGATATACATAGAATCCGAGCGCAATGTCTAAACCTAATTTTTATCGTACCTTCGTTATTTACTATTATTTTGAAGTAATACTTTAGCACAACCTAGCACAATAAAGAAAATTGAAAAAATTGAAAAGTGGTGGGCTAATAAAAAAATCGTTTTTTTCGATTTTCTGTCTTATTTTTCATATTATAATTTTAATATTCGAGCATAATGTAGCACAAACTTAGCACAACTCAGCACAACTGTTGAAAATATTTATTTCAGCAAGTGGGGGGTTAACTTCTAGGAGGCAAAAAATATCGCAGTAAAAAGTACATCCGTAGCAATAGATACATTTATATCATACTTTTAGAAATATCTTGTTTATTTTAATATTGAGTTTAATCGTTTCCAAATTAGGTCAATCTGTCAGAAACTTTTTGGAAAAGTATGAAATAATTTCGGTAGCAAATTGTTGATTTACTGTTGCAGTTTACCTAAACAGAAATTTCCTCAGAAAATTTTCAGATCCGAATGGATGTTAAAATCGGCGAATGTAATCGAAAATAGTCGTGCGGTATTAACGTTAAATTAAACGTTTAAGCTTGTGAACAATGTAGATTGAAATTAAACCATCAAATGGATCATTAAAATGCTAAACACGATGGCAGGGTGAATATAATTCGTTTAATTAACCCTGATAAAGACCAGCTACTACAAAATATTGAAATCTTATCTGATTACTCTCCCCTTACCAGATTGACACGCGGAAATTAAACGATGAATTTCGTCTGCGAAGTTCCAGTCCAGGTCTACGTGAACACGATCGTAAATGGGGATTAATCTTCCGCGGAGTACCATTTAACTGCGGGACCGTAAAACTATCATTTATCGCGCGTGTAAACTCGTACACGGTTTTGTCGAGCTTGACGTGTATCGTACGAAGCATGATTTGTTAACGCTAAACAATGTTTATTTCAAATGAAAGTTTCATTTTAATGTGACGCGATCGTAACTCTGAATACTTCTGTGCACATACATATAGGGTGTTACGAAAATCATGATACGATAATAGAACAACATTTCTTTATTTGACATTTAAGTGAATATTCTTTATTTGTCCTTCAAATGACCTTGAAAACTGATCTGTCCTATTAATGCTGTCATCTTATTTTCTCCGATAATTATTTACATTAGGGGCTTCCTC
Organism: Lasioglossum leucozonium; assembly: GCA_028454225.1. Taxonomy (NCBI): domain Eukaryota; kingdom Metazoa; phylum Arthropoda; class Insecta; order Hymenoptera; family Halictidae; genus Lasioglossum; species Lasioglossum leucozonium. The sequence goes on along the minus strand of CM052216.1, from coordinate 10,670,673 downwards.
GCCGATTTTGATGACCTTGAAATATGTTGTCAAGGCCATCATTCTGAACAACTTTTTCCTATACATGTTACCGCCGCTCAGCTTTAGTTTCCGAAATATTCCCAAAAAAGTTTCAACATCTTAAAAAGTGATCGGAGTAGGTCTGGGTTAGATTTGAAATTGTGGCCGACGACAAGGCGGCCACTGTCACAACTTAAAATGACTTCAATCAGTTGAGACCCACTGTCTTGTCTGTTTATGTTTACGAACTGAAACGTGAAATGAATCGTGTCGAACGCGAACTCATTTCATTGTCAGCTGTGTTAGCATACAGAGTATTAAGCATGAAACTATACGAATTCTTGGATATCTGCAACAATCAAGAAAAGTTGATAGATTTTTTAGTTAACAGTAAAATGATTCATGGCACGATGAATTGTATCAAGTGCAACGAAAATATGCTACTTGATCGCGAAAACTTAATTTTTAGATGCCATAATACTAGTTACATTAGAAATCGAAACAAAAGACGTGTAAAAACACAATGTAATTTCGAAATTAGTGTTTATAAGGACACTTGGTGTGATAATATACGTCTTCCCATACAAACTGCTTGCCGTTTCATTGCATATCATATAATGCTGAGAGCACCTCGACAAGAATTTATTATGAACGAACTATGCATTTCCTCGAAAAAATGTATCGATTGGGCTGCCGCCTCTCCCCTAAACCCCATCCCTGCTAAGAAATCTAATACAGACCTACCCCGATCACTTTTCGAGATGTTGAAACTTTTTTGCGAATATTACTAAATTGAGTATTACTAAAGCTGAGCGGCGGTAACATGTATACGAAAAAGTTGTTCAGAATTGTGAAAAATGATCACCATCATCTAGGGTGGTATTGTTGGAATGTGCGTGTAGTTTACGTGGTTATGGTTCACTTGCGCAGTCGTCGTATGAGAGCTCATAGAGTGTGTTGTTACCATGTGCGTTCGTAGTATGGAATAGTAATATATATATATATATATATATATATATATATATATATATGGTGGTGTACTGCGTCGAGATAATAAACTGATAATACATCAGGCGTGGCTGTACCACCAAATATCATATCTAACAAGAATGATGACCTTGACAACATATTTGAAGGTCATCAGAATCGGTGAGGAAGCCCCTAATGTAAATATTTACCTTTTCTCCTTATTGATTATTACTTTCTATTATTCTGTATTTAATTTCAATGGCTTTTTTGAATTTTTTTCGGGACACCCTCAGGATTATGACACTGGCTAAACAAATAATCTATGCAAAATTTTAGATCGATCGAACAACGGGAAAAACGTGCCGCATCGAGCTCGATAATTTTTTAGTTTTGAACCTTAATTTTCTTCGTTATAGTAAAATTTAATAGGATGATATATAAATACACAACAATTGTACAGATTGTTTCAATATTTTTCCGCCAATATCACTGCTTCAGTACCTTGTCCTCATAATTATAGATACGTTACTTTCTCGGAGGCGTAAGCGCGTAAGAACCTGGCCACTATCTCATCACAACATGTAATTCAGAAATCCACCAATGGTTTTTCAGTGGATACAGATTTAATAGTAATTAGACGTTGTTGTAAAACTTGGGTTTATGTTTGTAAGTATTCACATTAAAATTGCGGACAACTTAGTGAAAGAAGAAATAAAAAACTACAGCAATATAGACAGCTCGACAACAGGTGGAACAAGCGTTCTTTCGTGACAGTATAAAGCGAGAATTATGGGTAATAAATTGTGGTGTTCTCTACAACTCCTCGATATTGCCATTTGATGTTGTATTGAACGGATTTCGGATAGCAGTATTTTTGGAAAAATTGTTTCCACCAGCAATTCTGGATAGCAATTGGTTAGCTAGCAACAGGTGCAGTTGATGTCCATTTCTCGTTCCAATAATTACTGTTCTATTTGCAATATTCTGTCGATAAACTAAAAGCACAGGTACTAGTTTCAAGGACAATACCGAGAAATTCAATAACACACTTTCCCGAATTATTATTATTATTGTACTATATATGTATATATATATGTATATTAGTTGTTATGTAGTATTGTATTACAGGGTGAGAAGAAATAACGGAGTTAACCATTTCTTATTATAATTCTGTCAAATTAACAAATTTTGAAAAACCAAATATAATAACAATGACATAAATCTTTAGTATTCATATTGTTGCGTAATTCGGAGGCACTCGCGCTCTCCCGTTTATTGAATATAATACACAACTAAACAATACAATAGATATTAATTAGCGAAGCTATAGCGGCGTTTTCTAACGATCTTCTCCGTATGACAGTTCGATCGAACTCTCAACTGTCGGCTCGTCAACAGCTTTCGTGACAACCCCTCTGGCACTCTTTTATTTCCTTAAGGGTTGTCCACCGCGGGCAATACTTCATTACGTCGACTTCACAGTGACCAGCCGCCGTAACACTATACAGGGTGTCACAGATCAATCGTTTTCTTTTCAAATGGGG